>SMLS01067911.1:0-13980 GCA_004785975.1 Popillia japonica
ATGGCGATAGCGAACGTATTAATATTGAGAATCTAAAATATAAGACTTCATTTTTGAGTGAGACTGTACAAGTTTATGCAGCACAAATAATACCTACAATCCTACCGGCTTTACTCTGAGTATAGGTAGGTAAAAAAAACATTATTGTTCATATTTGAACTGGCTTCAATTACAACCGTTTGTAGTAGCATGTCTTGATAAATGTATGCAGTATTCATGAGCTCACGAATATGTTTACCGTTTGGGAATATACCTGCCTGTGAACTATGTCTGCGTATGTACCCATTATCCTCGCTATAAAATGACCAAACACAGACATGCAAAACATATAATAGCTGCTTAAAAAGTCAAGTCAGGACATTATACAATTATTCAGGTGGAAGATAGTTGTAAAAATAACGGTATACGTAGTTTTAAGTTACATTTATAAAATGATGCAAGAAAACATGTTTTGTATATTATGAGAAGGTGATTAGATCAAACCGCAAGTCTATTTTTTGTTTTGGTTTTCAAACTATAGTATAACTACTTTTAGAAATAAGAATTATTGTCATATTGAATTTGGTGAGTGATAAAGTTGTAGAAATATTTTGTGTATCAGATTCTCTGATTTGTTTTGTATGTTCTAACTAAATTAGCAAATTTGTCGAATCAAACCTTTTAGAATGATTTCTTAAAACGATTTTGTCTTCGTAACGATCGATCCGATTTAAAAAGGAAAGCAACATTTGAATTCTAAAAGCGTATTTATACGGAAACACCCACAAAGATCTAGCGATAGCTCCAAGCCTAATACTATTACAATACAATGATTGTGTGTGAACGAGAACGTAGTCATCTTGAAACCGGTTCGACATAGTATTTTAAATGTTCCATGAACTGCAAAAATGGTGCTGAATTCACTCATACATTCATTTATAGTATTGTACAGTTACGCTAGCTTGACTGATACACTTTTTAATTCTAGTTTACGTAATACCTATCTAAGATATTTATAGGTATGTATTAAATTAGAAAAGTAGATTAATTCACGCAGATTTTTTTTTTCTTTTATGTAAATGGTAAACCGAAAATCATCTTAGATAATAGAGGATGCTTTTACACGGGTGAAAGTGGTTCTGCAGCTGTCACGCGAGATGTGAATATGGAAGTCAAGTAATAGTAATACAGACGGTGTAATAGTAATAAATTAAATGATTTTTTTATTATACAATAAAAATTTTACCTATTTATACGACTATACTGCATCACTATACATACATAATTGTAGCATTGTTTTTTATTGATATGAACTTATTGATTCGATTAATTTCTGTTTGGAGTAATACGATTCGCTACCCATACTTAAACCTTATATAAAGTTAGATCCTGTTCATGTACATATATAAGTACATACATACATGGATATACCTACTACAACTCAGTTCAATGTGAGGGTTATACATAATGTACATGTATGTATATAATTTGTGAATTCCTGCTGCATGAGTCAGAGGAAGCAACTTTTCTCGCATCTGAGGACAGCATCTTTCCCACGTTAGTACTAAAACTGTTGGGGTTTTCCTATTAAAAAACTTAATGAATTTGCATTATTAAAACTCTTAATAACGACAATACTTAATTAATTTGCTATATATGTATGTACTATGTAGAATACTCACATACATATAAAGGAAAATGCAAATTCAGAATACTTTTTTTATATTTTTCTATTCGCATCAGAATGCTTTATCTTTTTTGATTCATTTAGAGCAATTATTTCATGTTGTTTAGATTAAACCAACCCAAATTAAATTATGAAATTGTTATGATTGTGAAATCGGTTATACTCTCTGGTATACGGAAATAATCATTCCGTGATTGTTGCGTTGCTTGCACAATATGGTTCAATGGTTCAAAGACTTACATACATATGTATGTATTAAACGCGTTTGCATGATCGAAACTAGAGCTGTGTCGTTCATGAACGATTTGATTAAGTGAGCCGGCTTTTAACTGCTGATTCAATTGAACTGGTTCACCAAAATCGAACGATTCGGATCTGTGATTCGGATGACCGTTTCATTTGTTTCAGTTTCATTATATGATTTCGTTCACCACAGTAGTTCTATGATTTATTTGAATCCACTGAATCCTAATGACAAAGATACGAGCTACGGTTCCTTATATGCTGTATGTATCTACCACTTAACTGTGTTAACACCCAATGTCAAACAATAAATTTGGAAAATGGAACATAATTATTGTAATGTACGAGAATAGTTTGGAGCTTATGATCTAAGGCGCTGACTTTTTATAAATAATTAAATTGTTTTTAATTAGTAGGTACTCTTTTATAGGGGCATATATCTAAATGTTTACTATATAGTTATATTTTTCGTTTGTGTCCTTAATTGCCGAAGAAATAATGTACATACCTAATATTTTAAAATAACTGTTCATTGTATTTTTATTAAACATAGTTACCGGAATTACCTACCTGTGAAACATAAATCTGTTTTTGTAAATTATTGAGTTATATATTATTATATACCTACCTATTATAAACTAATAAAAAAAATAATAAATAAATGTGTGTGAATCAAATTTACCTAAAGTAGAATTCTCTGTATATAAAACTGTAACTAAACAGAAACTAATAATGAAATTTTCAAAAAATATAATTAGATGGTATCAAATATAAAAACTAGCAAACCTAGATATAATAATGCTTTGAATGTCTTTTTTTAATTCTTTCGATATGCTTTATCTATCTATCAATCAATCCAACTGTGGGCAAAATATTTTTTATGAATTCTGAATAAAAATATAAATCCGCCAAGCCGATATAAAAATTACGAGCACGTTTATTACGAGCACACTTACGAAATTCTTTTATTTCTATGAAACGAAACTAACTGCTGCTTATTGCGTGAGAATAAGAATATTGCTTTCGTAAAAAAGAACTATTGTTTCTGGTGTTTTATATTTAATTAATCAATTACATTTGATAAAATACGAATTTAAAACATATTTACTAATTCGTTGTTAAAATAGAATATATTTTAAATATGTTGTCATAATCAGTAGTTAAGCGGGTGAATTTAAATATGACATGATATTAAATGATTCAATTGATTCAAATGACTCATTGAACCTAATCATTTAGATGATCGGAAGTTGAATCGGATCACTAAAGTGAGTCTGACTGCCCACTTCTAATCGAAACGAGTACCACCAATAGCAGATACTGAAATTCCATGACTTTTTACTACAATTCGTTCTCGATCTGCTTGCGTTAATTCGCCAGTTTTAGATTTTCTGTATTACTATGTAATATTGTATTGCATAGAAAAAAAAACAGGGACGACCTTTCATCTCTTACACTTTTCTATTTACACGTTAATACCTTCAGAAATATTTAGAAATAACAGTTTGACATCTACCTTAAAATTTAGCAACAATAGCGTACAGTAAACCATTAAACTGTCATTTGAAAATTTTCGTATAATATCGTATAACACGAATATGCACGTAACGTTCAGAGGATGGCGAATACATACTTTCAATTTAAAAAGGATTGGCTAAGTATTTTTTATTTGTAAAGCTAGCTTTTCACAAAAGTAGTAATAGCTTATGTTATTCGTAATGTTAAAATATTTATGTCAAATTAACAGTGCTTGGTTGCGAATTTTCAGCGATTAGAGCAAATATCTTTTTCTTCTAAAATTATAAACTATAAAACATGTTAATTTCATGTAATTGCAGGTAAATTTTCGCCATTTTGGGGTTACTTTGCTCAGGGGAAAAGAAACCCCAAATGGAGAACCCTAGCTCTAAATACGTTGGCTTATTGGTTTTCGGCTAAAATAGTAGATAGGTATTGTTAAATTACAGAGATCTCACAATCAGTGTAATGAACCTGGGGTTGTTATCCGGAATATAGGACGCCTTGTAACTTTTTCTTACGATAAACAAGTGTACCCTGGCGAAATCATCGCTTTGTGGTTTGATGTACTAGGATCCATTCAACCTCCAAAACTAAGAGTTACTAAGAGAACTTTTCTGTACCTGAATTAACGTCATTTTATTAGTAACATTTACAACAACTATAATTCTTAAGTTTAATGCACTTCATGCTATGTGTTTTTATATTTCTACAATTTAAGAATGTATTGTTTATTTTTTTTTAACAAGAATGTTAAAAAATTGTTTTTCGTTTTTTTTTTCAATTAAATATGTTGTTTAGGGAAATGAAAGAAAACACTCACTTAACTTTGCTTTAGCAATTTAAATGTGAGTACTATAACATAACATTTTTGGTGGTACAAAGTCACCCCGTTCTATGAGAGACTTTGCTCCACATAACGATTGAAAATAAAGTAAGTACTCAATTTTATACATAGATAATCACTCCCGGACACTACTTGAAGTTAAACAAACCTTTCGAATTCGTATGTCAAGCTCAGCCCACAATAGTTTGATGGGGCCCAAATCCGGAGTCTGTGGTAGCCAGAGCATGATTTGCAAAACGTTTTGTTGAGACGTCTTTGTAAATTCGTGCTGTATGTTTGGAGGTCGTTATCATGCGCAAACACAGAGTGGTGACCTATCAAACGCAATCCGAATGTCACGGTGTTTTCCTCCAATATTTGTCTATAATTTTCTTTGCACCTAATACGATTAATTTTTGCAAGGTCTCAGGTTCCTGCCCTGCGCAAAATTTTTTCCGCTCTCCTTCGCCTTACGAACACTATACGCTTTTGTCCAAAAACATCGAATTTGGTATAGTCGGTCCAAAGTTCATTTTGTCAATATTTTGTTGTCCAATTTCTACATTCGTTACCCCATTATACACGTTTTTGCCGATTTCCACGACGAAACCATGAAGAAGAAGAAGAAGAAGAACTTCTAATATAATAGCAAACACACAGGTAAAAGTTTACAGCCCTCTAGACTTGCGGCCCCTTATTGTCATTCATATTTATTGTTTCTTAATGATCGTGTTACATACCATTGATATAAATTGAAATTTGCTCCTATTTCATTTATTATAATGAGGATTTTCATCTTAAACACTTAAACATTCTTTGAAATTTGTTGTATAATCTTTTAAAATCATACAGTATTGGATAGCGAAAACATTCGAATTTGTTAAATTTTACTAGCTGTCCTAACTTTAATGGCCGGTAGTGTACATATTATGCAATACATTCGTTGGAATATATGAATCTATTCTTTTATGAAATTATTTTCGCCGACATTTCGAAATGACTCCAACAAATGGAGCAAAGCAACCGCGATTTACGGTATTGCATTAAATAATATCAATATAAATCAGATATTTCTTAACCATATGACTGTATGTATTTTAAAATATCATTTTATTCAATGTAAGAAGTGCTTCTTATATGTACAATAAAAAACTAAGAGTTGAGTAAACTCTGTGATTTGTAAACTGTTCTGTGTAAGCTCATTTCTATTCCATATCCTTCTTGCTTGATATTTGTAAAATCATTTGACATTTTCTTAAAGACATGTCACGTTTACACAGCGTTGTCCTCTGTAATATGATATTACACCCAATATGTTCACTCAACCTTGACCTTGCTGTGAACAATAACATAATACCAATACCTACATGATTGTACAAATGAATTAAAAACAGCGTTTCATAACATCATTTTAAATTGCATTAAGCAATTATTTCACTGAATGAAACAGAATTATTTCAAATTTTCGATAGGCGTATTTAATTAAAACAATGTGCGTAATACAATCAAAATGTAATTCATCTACGTGTTCATTGCATAACAAAGTACTTCACAAATACTATAAAGGATTTCAGTAATATGCCGCCTGATTTTGTAGATATTACTTACACACTTACAGTATTATTCTGTTTATTTATAAATTAGTTAATGCAGCAAGATACGTTCATAACACAATTATATCTGTTTTAATTATCTTGCGCATAAATTATAGTTAAAATCACGATATAATTGACGATTATTCAAGATCTTTGTTAAAATATTCACACGAGCAATTCAATTTATTTAATAAGAAATGATAGCCAGACTGCAATCATAACTATACTTGAAAGTATTAGACTTTAAAAACTGATAAGACTTCTTTAAATAAGAAGTAATAAATATCTTCTATTCTAGGGTGCAAAAGTATGGATTCCACACGCTGAGAGGGTATGGGAGGGAGCAGAATTAACAGAGGATTATAACCCCAACAAGTCAACACTAGAGCTGTTGTCTGAAAGCAATGAGAGCAAAACCTTAAATATCAAAAGCGAAAGCGATTTGCCCTTTTTAAGGAATCCACCGATACTCATAGGTGAAAATGATCTCACAGCGCTGTCGTACCTGCACGAACCGGCCGTACTACATAACTTGCATGTTAGGTTTTGCCAACAAAAGGATATATATACCTACTGCGGTATTGTTTTGGTCGCTATCAATCCTTACGATGACCTACCCATTTACGGTGAGTTGTAATGATTTTTATAGAAGCATTAAGCAATTATTGCACAATAGGTTGTATATGCAACATATCAAAGAATGTAGAGCACAATTCTCGCTACATTTTATAAATGTCGTAGTGTAATTGTTGTTCACGACCTAGTTTTAGTATAATTGCATTCCTATTTTAGTGCATTCAGAGAAACAAAGTAAAAGTTATATCGATATTTGTTGTACTAAATGAGCTATTAAAGGTTTTGGAAATTTATAAATGCGTTTCATATGTTAAGATAAATATTATAATGTAATCATATGGGGATAATGTATTTAATCCAAATGCTACGAAATCACGAAACAGTAACCGAAAAGATCTTAATAACTATAATACATCGTTAATACTTAACAATAATAAAGAACATAGGTTATGGTAAAGAGATTACAATTTTTCTTTATTTTTGTCCAAATTTGTTACATCTTCTATTTAAATAAAGTTGAAGCAAGTACCATTACTAATTATCAGATTTTTCTCTTAACAAGCTCTTGAATTAAATGTAAAGTGATTTGGAAATCGGTACCATCTGTCAAATGTTGTTTAAATCTGTTTGCCGATTTGAAAAGAAAGGATCAGTACTGTAAATCAGTAATAACTAAGCATAATTGTACTCTTTAATAGCATAACATACCTATTATAAGATCCATTTACAAAAAGAATGAGGTTCATCATAAGTTTCATTTGACGCAAACACATTCAGTTCACTTAAGGTCTAAAATTGAGAAAAACAATCTCTCCCAGGAATGTTAGGTCTAGAATTGAAGATAACAACGTCAAGAACACGATCCCAGCATCAGTTTCCAGAGAAAATCTCAAATTACCTCAAATTTTGCGAAAGCATCTTCAAAAGACAGAACCTGAAAGAAGCCGATTTAATGTAATGTAATGTGTTTTTTTGAAGAATAACGGGATTAAGCATATCACTAGTGCTCCTTACTATCCTGCGTCTAACGGACAAGCTGAACGCTATGTTCAAACCATAAAAAACGCTTTAAAAGCACTGGGAAATCAGCCTGGATGTAGCATACAAGCAAAATTGAATAACTTTCTTTTACACCATAGGAAAGCACCTCATAGTACAACAAATATACCACCAGCTATGTCAATGTTTAAAAGAAACATAAGAACTCGATTAGATTTAATGTTGCCAAACATTCAAAGCCAGGTAGAGAAAAGAGAAATGCAAATGAATAGAAATAGTAGATTTACGAAAGAATTTACCGAAAACGATAAAGTTTTATTTAGAATGTATGATGGGAAGGACAAATGGAAAGCAGGAAAAATCAAAAGGCGATTAGGAAGAGTAAATTACGAAATAGATTCAGAAGGGAAATCTTTCAAACGACATGCAAATCAAATGCGACAGAATTTTAACCACACTAACAATACCATACCTAATCTACCACAACATCCTTTAAACAATACACATCCTACTACCCAAAACCCCACTCATATTGGAGAAAATAGACCTTATGCTAATATCGAAAACACAACTATACAAAGTGAACCAGAACTTCAAAACACTACATGCACCGTGGAAAGACCTGTGGAGCAACCAGTGGAAGCACCACCTGAAAATCAAACTAGAAGCGGTGAAGAACATCAACCAATGAACATAGAAATATCAACGCCAAGAACACCCAGGAGGAAGATACGACCGCCAGACAGATTTTCACCTTCCGGCTATCGTTAGCTAAGGGGAAGGGTGTTATGTTCACTACGAATTATTTGAATTTCGCGGTATTTAATATTCGTTATAGCACGCGCACAAAGCGTCTGCCCTAACACTCGTGTTGTGAATATGATATCGTACGGTTGGTAGAGGTAAACGCTAGCAACATAATGTTAAGTACAACCAATTATGTCTTATATTTAAAGTGTTAACTATAATTACGAAATATACAATTGTGAATAATACAATTGGTAGTTGCAATATTTAATTCGAACCCAAAATACACCACAATCCAGAATTTTTGCCATGATATATCGATTCGCTTTTGTTTATGTAACGCCGTTGCAATTCCACCAATGGAATGTGGAGTTTTCTAAAAATGTTGAACGTGCTGCAACAAAAAAGAGAGCATTCTCGTCCCAAACTTCGAAGCAGTCACCACGCTCGAATTTTCTCCGATTCGTATACAAAGTTAAATAAAACTTAACCTCGAAAAATGATAGAGGTAACGTGAAGAAAATCAGACGTCAAGTGGTTTAATTAACCTACACCCATTAAAGTATTTTACGAGAATAGAAATTTTATATTAACACGATAAATTCTACTATACCAATTCAGAATATCCCGAATTCCTGATTTCCGAGAAAAAAATCATTATCCAGAAAATTCCGACATCCCAGCACCTAGTAAACAACAAAGATCCATCATACCGATTCCAGACCCGAGGAAATTCACTGTACCTACCTGAATTTCCGAGACACTCAATCACCAGTATCAACGAATTAAGGTTAGTTAATGAACATGACATAAGGACCAGATAGAAAAATCGTTCTAATTACATACATATCTATCAATTTTAAAATCTTTTATCCTTTGCGAACTGATTTTTATAATACTGATCCCGAGAAAAACTTAAGGCACTTGTAATTTTTTTTTAGTGTTCAGTCTAATATTAACCTACAAAGATAATTTTCTTTTCTTTTGTGTTTGCGATTAATTACCTGTATAATGTGTAAATAGTTCAACGAAAACGAACTGATTTAATTTTAATTGGTGGAGCGCCATCTATTGAATATTAATTAAAATTGCCATTTTTATGAACCTTATTTTTTTCCTCAATTTTAAATTAAAGTGTTTGATCAATTTTGTTCCATTTAGTAGTTTAATTGTCGTTTAAAGAGAAAAATTCAACAAAATAAAAGTTATTAATCAACATTTTATTAATTTGTACTAATAAAGATTTTTTTTCAGTTGTTACCTTGTAATTAGGAATTTATTTTGTGTGTGTCTGTGAGTAAGATTGAGCCGTATGCAAACCTTCCCTCCTTGAGATGTTTAAGAGTTTCCAAAATTAGTTTTAAATTAAAGGGGAATAAGCCGGGAAGTAATTTTAGTCCTGATCAACGGGTTTACTTTGTGTCGGTGGTTATTAAACCGACAATTCAAACATAATTATAATCTCCGAGCATAACCCTTTTATTTGCATTTTATTTCGTTTTAAATTATAAATCAATATAACGCACACCTTAATATTGTGTTGAACGAGGACATTCCTTTCAAACTTTTAAAGGAAAGTCGATCAATTGATGCTCGGACAGCTAATAATAGCGTTAAAATGAGTGTTGGTCATTAGACAGAATATGACGGTTAGGAGTCGTAGTCATTCGCATTTGCTTTGTTTACCAAACCTAGTTCTGTTAATTAGTTATTATTTATCGATATCAAGAGGACAGGTACATACTTGTGGAACATTTTACGAGAATTTACGACTCAATGAATGGTTTGCTTCGAAAGAACTATTTTTTTAACGTGGCATCCACAAATTGCGAAATAATTGCTGAGTATTTATCATTCTCGTACAATAAAAGTGTTTATTCTGTACAAACATCTCTGCTTGATATTTAGAGACTTGGTATGATCAAATTCCAATAAAATTGATCAAATTACATTAGCAGAAATACATCTGTATCTATGTATACCTATTCCGACTGACTTTATGACGTTTAATATAGATAAATCGACTTACGGCAGCTTAGCTTTATGAAATAAATTCCTCTTTCGTGATATCTGCACCTGCGTTATCACCAGCATATGCAATAAAAAGTATTACATTCTCGTCGAATGAGACGGAACTCAATCATAATCACATTTCATTCTTTGCACAAAATACTTTTTCTTTTAGACAAATTCTACTAGTAATGATAATTACTCTACGATATTTCCTTTTAACTTTTTCATTTAATTTCGTAATACCATTATTTTTTCACTTACTTCCTTTTGCGATAATTTCGATTGTTTTGTTCTTAATTTTTGCTCACAATAATCGCGTCTTTTTTTGCTTATATAATTGTGTATCTGTCAGCGGTAACATAATGCATTTAAACATTAATCAATTAATCATAATCTCCATATTATGCTGTACGATTTCTTCTGGTATTAATATGGTGAAAGTGACCTTGCATTCAATGTTAATCATAATTTATAATTAATAGTATAAATTTTAAACTATAAATAGAAATATAGACATATATTTGCATTATTTCGTTATTATTACTTATAACTGCAATTTGTAGCAGGTCTTAGTATACAAGCACATATTCGGCCGAACATTTTTTATCCTCGTAGATATTGCTTGTTTCTTAGTTGGTATTCCATTTAATTTATTTGATCAATGATAGCACACCTCTGAGAGGAAGGAAGAAGGATTGAGTTATACTCCAAGCACAAAAGTATGAAGTATACATATATGTTCTTAATGGGGTAAAGTTTAAGATTTACTTCTTGAAAATTTAACTGTATAACGTTAGAGTAAGTTCTATCATCACTTGTTCACTCATTTGTTGTTATTTTGAATTCAATTCAAAATTCAATTTAAGTATTCTCTGTTATATTGAAAGTAAACAAAGATAGTATCTTATATCTGTGCAATAAAAGATATCAGTGATTCATCAAATAATTAAAAAGATATGGTATAAAATTAGATATTAAAAAACATTCAAACGTATAACAGAAAGTAAAACGTGTCGCTACGTGTACATTTATATGTCGTTCCGATATTTCCTTCGATTATTAAAATCGAGTTCTGCAAGTACTTAAGATAAATTACATAAAATCAAGTGCGGTTAAATATATAAAATAAATAACTGCATGTTTTATCGCTAGCGTAGTAAATTCTGTAATTAACAAAAACATGATATATACTATGCTGAACCTGTTAACGATCTACAGGGATTCTGTATACACGAGGTATGGCCATTGAAAACCTTAATCTGGCTATAGAAATAAGTTTTATTCAATGAGCATGTTATATCATTGAATGTAGTGTCAATATTATTTATGAATAATTTGCATTAAATATATCTACGTGGGCCATCAGTATGGCAGGCGTAGATCCAATCCACAACGCCACGCGCGCTTGCTTATACGGAGACCAACGTTAACGGTATAAAAAAAAACGCACACAACACCGTTGATTTTTTCTCAGAAACTAGGGCGCGTTAGAATAAAAGCTCGTACCTGGTACTCAGGAAAGGAACACAACCATGGTGTTTGCCTGGTTAGTCCAAAGATAAAAACGATTTGAAAAGCATTATAGCACTTTCGAGGCAGTAAAGCTGCGTAGAATCATAAATCGTTATGTTGAAAAATCCGTTGGTTTATGTTTTATTGTTGTGTTTATTCGAGTTTTTGTTATAGGTAGAGTAGAACTGTATTTGTAAATAGTTTAATTAAATAAATTGTCTTGAAGCTTGCCGATGATGCTTCCCTGTTACATTGGCTACAAAAACAGATCTATTAATTATTGGTAATTGTAAGCATGTGAAAATTATAAAATGGCTTCATGGAATAAAAGATCAATGCTAAATGCACTGTATCAATGCCTGATTTGTTATTCTTATTCCTTTATTATACTCTGATCACCAAAAAACTAATTTCGAAAAAGGTAAAAGTTATCGTAACAAGTAAAGGTAAAGACCCACCTTTTACAATTTCTTAATGTTCTATGCTACATATCGATGATAAATTAGTAATTCGAATGTTTTTCAATATTTGGTTTTATCTTCCTATTATTTGAATTAAAAGCAATAAACTTCCAACAGAATTCAAGATTGCCAAACATACTTTATATAACATTCGTATAACTAGTAAATGCATTTATACATTTCGAAATACCTAATATAAATTTTGTTAATTTTCTTTGAATGTTTTAATTTTCCTTTGTAAGTATGTTTTCATAGGTAGTTGTATTTCCATTGATGTCTATTTGGTTACATACTTAGTCTAAATTATTTCTTATTATCATGCATCTTAGGCATAAAAAATTAATTCTAGTGGAGGTTTATCTCTTCATGATATTGCTACTCCTTCCTGCATGTAACCTGTACATCATTTTAGTTTTCACAGATAAATTTTTCAAATCTAGTAGGAATTAAAACTTAAAACTTCTCTTGATCTTATTTGGAAATCTGATTATATATACATATGTACTACACAATTGCCTTAAGTTAGTATGCCAGTTCTCTCTGCGCACACCTATCCACTTTTATTAGAATAGGTATTCGATCTCTAAGGAAAAACTACAACAAAATCACATCTTTGTTACTTCACTGTTATGTGAGTATGTACTTATGTATTCGGAAAATAAATTTCAACACGCTAGATAACCTAAAAGTTTAACCTACCTGTAAAACTGTATTTAATTTCGTTTATCATTTTTTTTTACATCTGTATACACTAGAGCATATAAACGTTATAGCACCGATAAGTTTTTCTGAAGTTATTTTAAATTGGTGTTTATTTTTTCCTATTAAACGAGAATATAGGACAGAATAATAAATTCTGGAAAACAAAATGTGACAGATCGAGCTGTGCCTTCAGCGAATGCCTAAAAACATGTGTTCATAAATGTTTGAAACCAATGTCAAATTAAAGGCGGGAAATGAGAAGTATAAGTTCGCAATAAAAATAATTTCCCTATCATTATACATAGCACAGATCGGTTGTCGTATTGTAAGTCGTATGTCAAGTTGTTGTCTATTTTCACCTAAAATTTATATTGCTTTTTGTTTGTCGTTGTTTTTAGGTGTTGTGTGTAGTGGTTGTTTTGCATATTTTAAAAATATATCCTTGTGAGAGCTATGGAAGATATTTTAATCCACAGTTTTATAATTATTGTAAGGAAATTATTTCTTTAAAAGTACCAATCTGTATATTTGGTTGCCTATGGTTCTCATCTCAAACATATATGAACAATTGTAGATATAGTCTAATGCCGTTCCAGTCAGTATAATATGTATACAGTCCCCTAAGGACGCTAAATCGATAACAATAGAAAAATCAGCTGTTGTCATTTCGAATTATTTTGTGCTCTAATTGAATGTGTAAATTTGTTGAATTCTTCAACAGTTTTTCTTCAATGTTACCAATTGAAATAGCTTTATCTTCGTTGTATTTTAATGGAAAGAAATCTAGAAGCATCAAACACACATCCAATTATTTTAATTAATTGAAACGTTTTTTCTGAAAATGTACTATTGAAATAGTCGCAGCTGCAACAAGATTTCTTAGTTTATAAGATTATGTAGACAACTTACTTTAACGACATATCTTAACTAAATAGACGTCTTTCGAAAATGGCTACATTATGGCAATGTCCCACTGGGTCTTTGTTTGAGTTAAAGGGCCCTTTGCTGAAACAAATAAATAAATAAAACGTGATTAATTAATTCATTCATTTTCATACCTTAATAACTCATTTACACCAGATTATTTGCATCAATTACAATATTAAACGCATCGTAAATCCC
>SMLS01067915.1:0-16385 GCA_004785975.1 Popillia japonica
CTCGGAAGTTGGCAACGTCCTCGATTATTCTAAATCGTATAATAATCTCGTTACATTAATAGCTATAAAAGGTCTGGTTCCCTCACTTATCCTACAATTTTTTTGTTTTTCCGCATACTGTATACAGCGTGTCTGCTCAAGATCTAAGATGTCTTTTACCAGAAGATAGTATTCCACAAATAAGAGCGATATACAAAAAGTGTCATTTTTACAACGTGTATAACCGAGATATTAAAATTTAAGCTAGTAAACTTTAAATGAGGGTTAAAATTAGGACCAGTTTGTTTGAGAACTTGCGGTACGTTTTATTATATTGCGTGTTATGCTGTGGTGCAATGTAAGCAAATGTATGTTTATGCCGTTTGTGATGACTAGCACTGTGAGATCATTCGTCATGCAAAAAGTGTAACGTTATTGAGAGGCGCTACTGATAATACGTAAACAGATGAATATCGGAACGACTGCCTTGGTATAGTCATAGTTTTAGGGTAAGGCCTGAGTGCCCGCTCTAGCTGAGCGGTCGGCGGGGCGGCGCGTGCAGCGTTCACCTGAATCATATCTTCATGCACAGACATGTCCTGAGTAATGACTCGCTATAGCGGTGGGAAGAGCGTGCCTGTTTGCGTTCAGCGTTGAGTGTGCGTGCAAGTGAAACCAGTTTGTCTTTTAACAGCGTTCTGTAAAAGCGTGCCCAATGTCACTTGGACCTTCCTTTAATAAATCAAATTTTAATAAAGAATTTTCTTCTAAATACATGTCGACGACATGGTGAGCCTTAAAATACGACTGAGTCGCTCAAACCAGCTCAAACGCTGTCTGACTATCACTCACTACTGAGGCCAGACAATGCACGCTGTCTTGCCGCTCAAACCACACGCCACGCAGAACGCTTTTTCACTCAGGCGTATGCTGTCGTCGACATGTATTTCACTTGCACGCACACCCAACGCTGAACGCAAACAGGCACGCTGTCCCCACCGCTATAGTGAGTCATTACTCAGGACATGTCTGTGCATGAAGATGTGTTTGAGGTGAACGCTGCACGCGCCGCCCCGCCGACCGCTCAACTAGAGCGGGCACTCAGGCCTTACCCTTACACTAAGACTATATAGGTGATCGACACATAAAAACACTCGCCGAGAATGCATACGTATTATTCGGTCGAGGAAAGCTCGAACATCTGTTATAAGGTAGTTAAAAATACTGTTTTTCAATAGGTGGGTTCATGTATATATCTCCGTAAATACACTACATACATGGAATTTTTTGTACAACGCTTTTATTTTCCGAATACTATCATATGTTAAGAAAATCTTAAAACTGAACAAATACCTGTATATACATACGTACAAAAAAAAGTTATACATTTTTGACATGCCGTTTATAAGCTTTTAAAAGGTCTATCTTGGTTCGCGGTTGTTTTTCGGCATATATAAATACCAGAAGTTGCACTAACAGTCGTACATGTCGACATAAGGTAGGAAAATGTGGTAAAACATTGTGTCGAAGAAATGCGTTTGTAGCTTCTTTAAGTGTGTTTGACTTATTGGACTACTCACTGTTCTTATTTCTTCTAGTTGATATACTAGAGGGACAATACAATTATATCCAATTTGTAGAACATATAACAAATAAAGTATTTATTCATCTGATTTATATTTGTCTCGACATAACATTGATGTCGACAAAACTATCTGATATCACCAGTATGTTGTAAAACATGTGCATTGAAAATGTTACCAGACTTCGGGTGTTTACGGGTTTGAAAAGTGACCTGACTGGATATTTTTGGAACGGTAAAAAAGAAGCGAATTATGGTATGGGCGACGACTGTGTAAAATAGAAAAAGTGAAATGGTGTACTATTGAAGAATTTAAAGCATAATCATTTGTATAAATAATATGCCTTATAGCTACTATTAAAAATACTAGATGAACGAAATTTTATCTGTCAATTCAATGTCTTGATAACTTCGGAGAAAAAGACAAAAAAATTAAGTTTGCGTGACCAATCTTCTAACAGCCTGGCCTAACCTAGCATCGTTAGGCCAGGCTGTTAGAACATCAATGGAAGCGAACTGTTTGATCATGTGTGATGTTGGCGGTGCCCACTGCCAAATCATCAATCCACAATGTACCATTTGAAAAATTCTACTAGAATTGTTTGATATTCTTCAAAATTATGTTCGAAAGTTGTATTAAAAATAGGATTCCCGGCCTTATCAATAACAAAGGTGATTTTAAAAGATTCCTAGTTGTATGTTCCATTAAAAAAATATTAATAAACATTTACTTGAAATATTTTGCGTTATTTAATAAAAGTGTTGAATGTACACTCTCTTTCTAATGTAATGTCTCCCCCAGCCAACGGGTTCATATTAATAACGTCTTCCAATGGACGTACGCTCGGAGAAAAAGTAGTCGGAACGGTTAAGCGCGGCAGCAATATTCGCTTGCATTGCTGCCGCGCTTAGCCGTCCCGCCTACCTTTTCTCCTAGCGTACATCGGTAGTTTAGCAGTCGGGCAACCTCGGTTACCCAGCTTTGCTATAATCAAGGTCGCCCGATGGCTAGAGTACGTCCATTGGAAGGCATTATTGATATGAATTCGTTAGCTGGGGAAGACATTACTTTAGAAAGAGAGTGTACATCCCAAAATTAACACGTTAAGTTTTTGTGGAGAGGTACAGCGTATCTATCTATTCTAACGCGAAGTTTGGCAAGATTGGTAAATCCACGTTTTAACAAATCGAACGCTTCCTCTTCTTTTTGTAATATTAAAATAAACAATATATTTAATTATTAATTAGAATAAGTGAGATTATAAGAGAAACGTGAATTACAGAGAAGTTCTTTCGCTTTAGTATAAACGGGATTAGGAATCTACAATCTTTCACTGCTTATGCTAGCATAATGCTAAGCTTAGCAGATTTAAGATATTATGAGTTAAGTAAACCACTCATGTGCATGTATGTAGGTTTTATTTTTAAATTTCAGGAACACCTTTGTAAAATAAGTCGAAATTATTGAATAAAAAAGTGTATAGACTAGAAAATTATGAAATAACTTAAAACTATGTGTTACAGTATAGATTACAAAACTGAAAATTATAAGCGTTAATACATATTTTTAACACAACTTAAGAGTAACCATACTGATATAGTTCATGTTAAATCTATATGTAACACTTTCCCACTTTTTTTAAATAAATTACCTGATAAATATTTGGTACGACGTGAATTCCATAGAAAATGAACGATTCTTATTATGCTTTTGGATGTTTCTCAGTATTCCCTTTCTTTAATGTGCTAAATACAAACAAGTGTAACGCAAATAGTGATCGGGCAGTGTTTGTAAAATTCTTGTACGGATATTTGTGCTTTCGTATATAAGTAGCATTCAAAACGTAATTACGAGAAGTTCGTTGTTAATACATAAAATTTATTATCTATATACAAGACAATTAGAGTATTTTACATATAATACATAATTTAAAATTTAAATAATTTTTTAATAATAATTTATTACTCAATACTATATGACCAATTCATAAAAACAACATATAGATACATGTGTAGATATTCAATTACTTAGACCTTAAGTATAGGCAGTTTTCTTACTCTTCTTAGTAATCGAATATAATAATCGTTCTATTGCAAAATATGTTATTATTATGGATAGCCATATTTATCACATGTACATATATGACAATGTAGCACCATTATGTTTTTTCTTTTCTTTTAAATAATGTATAAACTATACAAGGGTATTCGAAATATTTTACACATTTGCTAAGAATATTGTACTTTACATTTCTGTTTTCTTAAAATACATACATATTATTGTATAGTAATGTGGTTGTAATTTGAGCAGTTGAGGCCTACATTGTACAGTCATTGCCTAGTATTTTAATAATTTATTCATATACTATTTATGCAAAATTACATACCTTGTTTTTAGCGATAACAATTTTGTTATAGTGGGCGAATTAATATTTAGAGTATTTGTCAAACAAAATTTCCATACCCATATCATAAGTTTCTACTTGTTGATTATTAAAAAGGTTTATAAAATTACTTGAACAAGGAATTAGATACAGGCAAGGAAGATAATTTTACATAACTATGAATATGAAGGAAATCATTTTTTCAAACAATTCATTTTCGATCAAATTATAGTGTAAAAGGCACAATAGCTGATTTTGATACACTTTATCTTTTAGACGACTAGAACACAGTACAGTACATTTCTATTCATATAGGCGATGACTATAATACCTCCTTAATATATTGATTCCTTTCAAGGTTTTGCATACAACGCACTAATAGTAATAATGATCACACGCCAGAATGTTGTGGAACACTTTATGGTTTTTTAAACGTATTTCATTTTTGACGGAACCACTGATATTATTTACGAAGAATCTTCATAGAAGAAATCGAATTATCTTAGTGATGCAAAAATAGTATTTATTTATAGTGTAAATAAATTTGAACATGTTAATCGCATATACAGATTTAAATGTTTTTTTTTCTTAATTAGCTTTCTATGTATATTAACACATGTCTAAGGCACATAAAATTCATAAAGACACATTGCGAGAATTTCAATATTATATAACGAGAACACGCTCAATTGGTTTTAGAGATATGCAAAACATTATGTTTGAGGTTTAGTTAAATCCAACTTTAAAAAAAAACAGTTTCTAGGTATTATTAATGTCTTCAAGTTCCTTTGTAATTTAGTATAGTTTCTTACTAAGAGTACACATTCCTAAAATATACGAATTTATATAGATCTCTTGTTTTTGTGATATGTATATATAATTTCTCAATTTTTTGCTGCTATGGGAGGTATAGTTTAAATACGAACAAATCTTTAAAGCGGTTATGTGAAGAGTTATTTTACATATGAACAAATACACTTTTTCCAGGTATACTCAGAACATATTAGTTAATTATTCATCTTTTACAATTTTCGTTTAGGAATTTCAAAATATAAAAGTAGTATAACGATGTAAAACTGTACGATATTTCTATGGTTTCATATAAATGAAATAATCACTGATACAAATGTTTTTAAACTTTTTCTATAACGGTCCAATAAAATGCACGAAAAATTAAATTAGAAATTAACGAAAAAAACGTTACTACAACTACGACTACGTTTATTAATTTCGGGTCCAACTTCAACAATAAAGGGTGTATGTAACACCTAACGGATCTTGACGAGTCCCAACTATGTTATAAAGGGACCTTCCCTGAGTATTCAGGTACGAGCATTTATTTTAACGCGCCCTAGTTTCTGAGTTCTTTTTATACCGCTAATATTGGTCTCCGTATAAGCAAGCGTGTGTAGCGCTGGATCTATGCTTACCACGCTGGCGGCTCGCGTTCGATTCCTGCCGATCGTTCTTTTTTCAATCTTTTTGTGCACAATATTAAGAATTATATTTAATGATGTCTTACACCAAACGGTAGAAAGACTATCGATAATATATACCTATATATTTAATGGAAATTATTCATAAATTATATTTTTCGCCGTTTTATCAATAAATAAATTCGAATCAAATCTGCGGTATGACGTATATTTTGAATGAATTGGAATTTCACAAACGAATAGTATAATGAAAGTAGTTTATCGCGTATCAATTTCGTCACAAATCGATACGTTAGAAGACCATAAAGCCGACGAGCACCGGGCCAATTTCATAAACGACAGCTTTGCAGGGGCACCGTCTCGTAAGTAATACGCAGAAGCACATTTCGTTAATATTTAATCATTGGCACAAAGGGAGGAGAGCAAAATATAATTTATGAATAATTTGTATTAAATATAATTGCTAATATTGTACACCATAAGTTGGAAAAAAAAATTCACCAGCAGGAATCGTGTCTCTCAACAGTGCAGCACGCGTAGATCCAGTTCACAACGCTACGCAACGTTGACTTTCCTCAGAAACCAGCGCGCGTTAGGATAAAAGCTCGTACTTGGATAGTCAGGAAAGGTCCCTCTATAACATAGTTAAGATTCATCAACATCCGTGTCGGACAACCTTGGTATTACTGTTGTCAAAACGTGTGTTTAAAAACGTGTTGGATATAGAAAGAAGAAAGAATAAATCCCTTGAAAAAAATTATGTGTAGGGAGAAGAAATCTTAGCCTATCCCTAAATTCGAAACCGAAATGCCGGTACAGTTTAGTTCCTGCAAAAAAGAAAGGATGGTTTAATTGCCAAAAAAAAAACCGTTATAACAGCGAAATCGGTGATGTTATATTATAAGAAAAAATAAGTACTCTTCGAGAGTTTTCCGAATCTGCCACAAAATATATATTCTTTCATTTAAAAAAACATGTTTGTTACGCCATTGGAATACGGCATGCCACTGATGACGAAAAATATTTTTGGGAGAATGGGATTGTACTTATAGACTCTATTACTCTTGCACTTTTTTCGATATATTGTGTGATCGAGGAGCTACGGCCCAAGGCATCTTAGGTGCGACGGGTGGCACCCAAGATGCCTCGGGCTGCTTTTCAGACATACAGGGTTGTATGTCTGGAAAGCAAATTGGACACTAGCGGCAACGAAAACTAGATCACGTAAAATTCATTACCGAATCAATATCTCCTAATCAAGTTTTCAAATTAAAAGATACATTTACTACTGAAATTTGCTATTAGTGTTGTGTGTCTATACAGATTTTTTTTATAGCTTCTAGAAGTCGTTCTTGTTTTAGCATTCATCTTATTGTAATGAATCTTCCTTAAAAGATCTGCTGTTTTCTATGTAGCTACTGTTGAGCTAATATGAAAACACACTACATATTGTGTTTCAATCAGTATATAATCTTCTACTGATATGTATTATGTCGAGACGCAATATGTATGTGTATTTAGATACCCATGCATTTATTTAAAAATATACCTAGGGCGGTTTTAATGGCCTTTTGTTCAATAGTAGCCAATTGTTTATCTTAAAAATTTACAAAAATATAGCTTCAAAATGTATTTTTATTAGCGTTTACTTTTTACTTACAACCTTACATGTCTTAATTTAATATTTTATGTGGTAATGAACTCAGAAAAATACCAGATAACGAAGCAGCACAATCACACAATTGACATATAGTAAATTTAGATATGGTACTTTATTATTCGGATAACTATTCTATTCTAACTACAGTGACGGTCTTGTAATGTCAAATGAATACAATAAAATCAATTTAAATAAATCAGGATCAAATATGGTTTGTGTCCATGTAACTAGTGTACTCCTAAAATCCTATACAGAAATTTTGTAGTACTACACATCTGACGTTATCAGAACAGTTCGGATTTCAAAAATTAATTTTTTAGGGCACAAAAGCAACTTGCAAGCTTACTGCAGTTGCCCAAAGACTATAATAATATTCCCTGGGTAATGTGCTATGTGTTGTTGCACACTATGAGCGATACAGGTGTAGAACAAAATCATCTATTAAATCCCAAAACATCTACGTATTGAATGGAAATTTATCAAATTCTAGACTGTTTGACATAGTTGACGATTACTACTGGTACCTTTGGCATATATTTTTGGGCACTGAAACCTGATGCAGATCTGCAACGCTTAGTGTGTTGGAGTACTTCTCGAAGAAGCCGAGTATTGCTTCAAAGGATTGCGACATACTGTGGTAACATTTTATATTCTGGTTTTTTTTTTATTGTAAAATCGCGAAACTAACTCTCTGTACGCGGGCAGCATCTACTTAGACAAGCTATACAAATGACTGGTATTGTTTAATAAGGGTACAATTTTTTAATAAACTAATTTGGAGCGGAATTTTGTTAAGATAACTACGCATACTATTATTATTTAAACAACTTATGACCGATGTAAACATACTAGAGCTAATTGAACTAACAATCAAGTTTACTTGTGGTATATATACAGTAATACCGTGATTGCGCTATTATGTTCCAATTCTACGATATGGTTCGCTATAGTACTATGATCTCTTGATTTGTACTAATACACAACATGATAAAGTTACCTGGCAAAAATTTCCTTCATTGGTTTACATTACTGATCACCTTTCTCAGCTTATAATTTGTGTAAATTATTGAATATATTTTCTATTCAAAGCTAAATACACTTCTTCCTTTTCACTGCAAACCATTTTATTATTTATCGAATATAATTATCGTATTCATATCTTACTTTAATAATGTTACCTTCTCTCTCTACTCTATAATTACAGACACTACGATATTTGACATTTACTAAATAGAGGACGGTGGGTGTCTGTATTTTATAAATGGTAGTAAAGTACAAAATGTTGTAAGCGCACGAAAATAGTATTGGAACTGGTCTTTTAAATTTTAAATATTTTTTCTTTCATCCAAGTTTATATATATATATATATATATAATTTTTAAAATCATAGTCATACAGACAAATCTTTTTATATTAGATTTTGTTTGTTTGTTATTTTAATACACTTATGTAATACTGAGGGAGACATTATAATAAAATACTGTTCTAGGTTTTTCGTAATATATTAGTCAAAGGTCCAATTTTGTATCTATCGACTTATAAATCCTGTACAAGATTGAATTGTTTTTCCTAACTCACAAATCGTGTGTTGTAAGCGCGTAATTTGAATTTTATGACATTTGTTCTTTCACAAAATTTTGCGGTGCTCGAATATTTATCAATTTATATTCATGTACGCATATACAAGGTTGAAAATAAAGTTATCTGCTTCTCATACATCAATGAACAAGAATTGTATCAGCACAAAAATTGGGAAAAACCGTATATACCCAGAAAACATATCCTACTTTAAGGAATTGTTCGTATAAATACACTCCATGAAGAGTATCAGAAACGTTACATTATATTCTAAGATGATTTTTTTCTTAATAAAGCCTCTGGATAAATGCTCAACTTTTAGGGGGAAGAGAGAGGGGGGGGGGGCAGCAAGAAAGAAAGTGAAACACATTAAAAAATTCTGTGTCTAGTAATGTGTTGAAAGAATAAACATCAACTGGCAAGTACGAGGCCAAAAAATTGAATTATCACCAGGGTTCCACCCTAATATTTTTACAATATTTACCGCAGTATCTTTCATTTCAAACATATACGGCGCCTTGATTTTCGTTATCATCCAAGTTGATCTTATTAAATGGTGGTCCTCCGCCGTCATCGAAAAATCTCCTAAAAGTGAATTCGAAGAAGCCATGAAACGGTTTCGAATTATCGAGTTGTTCATCTGATTTTGTAGAATCTAATGAGCCAGAATTTCGTAATTTGTCTGGGTCGATGGGATCGAAATTGGAAGTATCAGTAGGGTATTCAATTCGCGGAACATATGGTGCTTGCTGTCTTCTTAAACCTTTATCAAAGTCTATATCTTTGAAAAACGGATGTGATTTCACTTCATTTGCATTTTTGCCTAAGCGTTCATCAGCACTACAACACAATTTTAATATTAAGTCCGTGCTTTCCGAGGATAAGTTAGCTTCCTTCGGGATACGAAGAGTAGTCTCCCAATTGATCACCTGGAATAAAGTTGTTGCAATTTGTAATAATTCATTATTAGATTACAAGCATATACATGTTTAACAAGTATTCACTTACAAATTTACTAGTTCTACTGCATACCTAAAATATTAAAAACATGTTGGCGCATATGGATGTATGTTCATTAGATGCACGATCTAAAATTCTTTTGAAATATATAAGAGGGATCAAAAGAAAGTTACACTTCAAAACTGATCATTATAATTTAATAAAAGTAATAGAAGTTTAGCCATGACATATACCTTAAACTGTGTTTCAGCTGGTGTATTTGCTAAGAATGGAGGGCTTCCTACCAACATCTCGTATAAAATTACGCCCACACTCCACCAATCACACAATTGGGTATAACCAGTACGTTGTAGAACTTCTGGAGCGATATAATTAGGAGTACCAACTAAAGAGTGTGCCAAACATCGTTGATGTTCCATTCTTCTACGCCTTTCAAGCGGTTTGCATCTGCATTCTTCATTCCAGTCGTCAATAGGTTCCATCGAATCTTGTCGATTATGATCTTAGGAAGAAGTTTTAAACATATGTAGTGAGTTATTACGTTTATAGACAGTATTGAAAATGAACTGGATGACCAATACTTATATGTCGACATACGCAATTAGTTTTGATCTCAAGCCAATTTCAAATTCTAGTGGATCAGCAACATAGTGACAAAAGCTACATATTTACATTTAAGTAAACAAGCATAACTAAATTTTAATATGTATATGCTGAATCCTGAATACGGTTACTTGAAAGCTAATGACAAATTAATCTCAAATTTAACTGTTAACGGGCAATGACGTATTGAATATAAAAATTGCGCTGAGATTGATTTCAATTCCGAATGTAAACGTAGTGATTTGTAAAATATTTACCATTAGGTTGATAGTATTTAGAATTGTGGGTCCAACGGAAGCCAGTACATAAACCAAAATCGGTGAGTTTGATATGTCCATCTTTATCGATTAATATATTGTCGGGTTTTATATCCCTGTGTATAAAACCCATCTTATGAACGCTCTCGACAGCACAGGTTAATTCAGCTATATAAAACCTATATCAAACATTACCAGTAAATCAGTGTTCATGTACAAGATCAATGCAATAATATACAAGTAGAAATAATAGCAGAATTCAAAACACATTTATTAACCGTTTTCTATTATCTCTTCAGATTGTATTCGAAATTTTGTGTAATGGATTTACGTGGTATCCAAATCTTGAAATTTAATGTTATATTTCTATAATGTTAGAGTAACGTCCATCTCATTAAAATTAAGTTCTCTCAAAGATTTAGTACAAAATATATAAATAAAAATAAATGTTTTTAAATAAACCTGATATTTTTGTTAAAAATCTTAGAAGTGAGATCTTATCTGAAATTTTTCTGAAAAAGAACGTAATATATGTACTTATTCTTAATCGTAAAGATCAAACAAATTACGGCATTATTAAATACAGTACAGTCCCGATTATCCGAAGTAATGTGGACCGGCCGTTTTTCGGATAACCGAATACCTTTTGTAAGCAGAAAATGAGTGCCTTTTCTGTAAAAATGTGTATATATGAACAAAATTGAATCTAACAATAATTTTAGAAATACTTTATATTAAATTTAAATACTTAAGGTTTTTTAAAAACATTATTATTAACTCTGTAGGTGTGTTATATTTCCATAAATACCACATACAAGACAAATACAACATACATATTTGTAAACAAAACAAACGTGGATATGTTCATGGTACGTGCGCATAATATTTCGGATAAACGAGTATATAGAATACATTCATTTCGGATAACACGGATGAACGAGATTCGGATAATCGGGATGCTACTGTATATGATATGTCACTACAGTCGATAACATTACAACTACATTCTACTGCATACTCTTCAAGTTTGCTTCCAATTGTTACACATCCATTGCAAAATAGCATGCAATGCAATAAGTAGCAAGTATTCATTGAATTAATATTTCAAAAATCTAACTATTATTACTAAAAAGAAATCATGTATACTGACCTTGCCAGACGTTCTTCAAATACTCCAAATTTTATTAGCAAAGACATAAGATCTCCACCTGGTATATAATCCATAACGAAATACAGGATGTCACTGTCTTGGAAAGAGTAGTACAATTTAACTACCCATTCATTGTCGGCTTCTGCTAAGATATCTCTCTCAGCCTTAACGTGAGCTACTTGATTTCTTTTTAAGACATCGGCTTTTCTTAGAGTTTTCATTGCATACAGATGTTTTGTATCAATTTTCTTTACAAGAGTGACCTCTCCGAATGCCCCTACGCCAATAGGTTTAATTTTTACAAACATGCTCTTATCCATTTTGGCTCTTTTCAATCTGATATAATTAGATTCTTTCTGAGACAGCATTTTCCGCATTTGCTGTTGTGCTTCTGGACTCAAACCAATTTTACTCATTTCATTTTCTAACTGTATCCTTCTAAACATTCTTTGTTTATAAGATTTGATAATATTTTCGATATGTTGTTCCATAAAAAATTTAAAAGCTTGAGGAGAATAATTCTTTACTTTGCCGTCCCTCCGCTCGTCTTCTTTCTCTTTACTGATTTTTTTTCTTTCAGGAATAGGAGATTGATGTTTTATTTTCGTATACTGGGGAATATGTGTTCCATCTGATCTGTTTTCGCCATTAGAATTACCATTTGGAATTAAATTGTTATTGTTATTGCCATTATTTGTGTTCTTAGACATTACTGATGACGATGCTGAAATACATATAACGAGAGATTTTTAGACAAGAGGTCAAAAATGTGAATTTACTTTAAAGTTTAAACAATAAGAAAAACACAAAAAAAATATACATAGTGTACAATACACAAACAGGACATGATTTAAAATGTCTAACATATGAAGAAAAATACACATACATATATGAGCAAATATAACTACTGCTACTGGCGGTTTCAGTTACAATCTTCAAATTCGTTTTTTTTTACTGGGACGTTAATAAAATAATTTTCTTTATGCAAAACAGAGAAAGCATACTAATCTTTGTCGTACCTGTTGGTGGTAAAGGAGGTGCTCCATTATCGGGATAACTTGGCGGAAGTCTACCTTCACAGGAATTAGCTGATTGTGGACTATCTGATCGTGTATCTGAAGAAACTGCGGGCGAATATTTTCTTTGAAGAGGAGGATGAATATGAGATGTAGATCTAGGTGTCATGCCGCTTTCTACTGTTGCAACTTGAGCTATGTTTTCGTCCGAATACGGAGGAGGAGGCATTGGAGGATGCCCAATACCTCGTTGAACCGCTTTAGCTTTAGCTTGCATAGTACTTGCGTAACTGGGGGGTTCTGTTGTAGGCACCGCTACGGAATTAGATGTTGGCACTGGGTTAGGAGCTGCAGGTTTAGATCCTGCATAGGCTTGCTTCTGTTGAATAGAAGCTGTATAGGAGGGTGGCGGTATTTGATTCGCCGGAGGAGTAGTACTGGTTGGAGAAGGAGGAATTTGTGGGGATGTCGGTGCTACTGCCGTTTGTAACACGGGTTTCTGAACTTGCGTACTTTTGACAGATTGCATAATAATAGGCGGTTGTGTTTTAGCTTGTCTTGTCCCCCACGCTGCTTGAGGAGTTGGTCGAGGCATTGAACTCGCTGTCGTAGATACGGGTACTGGACTAGGTGATCCAGTTGAAGCAGATCCAGAATATATACCGGACGATGGGCTTTTCCTAAAATCTTGTGTCGGACTTTGTCGGTTTTGTATTGAAGCCGAATAGGATGGCGGTGGAGGCGGGCCGTTAGATGGAGAAGGTGCAATTAGTGGGTAAGGTGGTGGCGGTTCAGCGTTAGATGATGTAGAACTTTGATATAAATTTAAGGCTTGCATCTGTTGATTAAGTTGTTGTTGAACCTGCGGACCGTTCTGGACAACCATTGGCTGTCTGCCGGATGAAGATGATACAATGCTTACTGGACTAGTACCTCGTTGAGAAGAGGCGGGCGAACTGTAAGATGGTACTGCAGGAGGCGCCCTTGATGGGACTACTGGAGCCGGAGACATCCGTTTAAACATCTGCTGTAAATTGGAAGGCACAGATTGGTATGGAACGTGTGGTGGTGGTGGCGGAGGTGTATTTCTTGGCGGTGGGGGAGGCGGCGGTTCACTGAAGTTACTAGGAGAATATTGGCGATTAACAGGGGGGTGTAATTCTGTCAAACGCGGACTGTCTGAGCGGGAGCTTCCAGCGCCACTATCCAAGGCAGGACTGCCTCGTAGCGCTAAATCTCTCTCAATACTTGGTTTTCTTATGAGCTTGTTGTAACTTTTACCACTACTATCTAGTTGCTTATTCAGATAATCGATAGCAACTTCGAGCCTTCCACCCGACATTTGAATCGCTCGATGAGCCATTTCCTAAAATACAATATAATTTGTAAAAACTTTTTAGTTGCGTAATGTATGATAATGCAAGTTATTGAGTACCATGAATAAAAGGAAAAAAGACGAATGTATTGTATTGCACTTTGAACGAATGTTTCAATCATATCAGGACCACCTGAAGTTAATGATGTTACTTTTAGTAATTCAAGTGAAATAATCAAATCAGGTTTTCTATTAATGTACAAAAATTATTTGTACAATTCACATGACAATAGCAAACCTACATCAACTCAACATCAACTAACGTCCTACACAACAGTGCTGTTAATCCAATTTAGAAATTTAACTAGAAGGACGTGAAATGCAATGATTCTTCATTGTATTAAGGAGATTTGAAGAGGAATAATAGGAAATGAAATGAATGAAAATAAATTTTGTTATTCAGTTGACTTCTTATCGAACCGAACATGACGATTGGGATTGACATCTAAGGGATTTGAAATTTTAATCCTTTTTATGTTTTATTGTTGTATTTAAAATATAATTCTCCTTTAAAACAATGAATTAAAAATAATTAACGCTTAATAAAAATTTATTGATTTGAAATAAGTTTTTCACGCATTAAGTAGACAGTTAATTAGAATACATATTAGGCACATATGTTATACAAAGTGTCCAAAGTTAAGTGTCAGTGCTAACTTCGTTATTACTGATCTTTTAAAGTTACTTAAATGAGCAAGTTGGTGATATTTTTTATTGTGGCTGGGATTATGAAAATAGTATAACAATTGAATATTGTGTTAGAAACAGAACAGAAAAACAAATTTTAAATGGGAAACCCTGTTTTTTTGATATCCTTTAAATAACAATATGTTGAGCAAACGATTGTTAGTCTCTTAAAACCACCGTTAACCTAAAAGTTTTGCATAATTCGTGCATTGCGTTATTATCCCGTTGTGTCAACCTCTACGCCATGGCCGCTTGCAGTCCTGTCACATGTTAACAGCGTTATTAGGAATTCACGTGCAATAGATTTAAAAATAATAATTTTCTGGCTTTATTAAAATGACTATCTTTGTACTATGGTTGAGGAAATGTTCATCGTTAGCCCAATTATAATATATGGCATTTAAATTTGGCTGAAGTAGTATTAGGGAGATAATATTCACCGAAAACCGATTGTATGTACATATTTCCCTATGTCCCACTTGGCCGTGGAAACCCTGTATAAAAAATGTAAAAATAATTTACATACGTTGAAAAAATTTAAATTTTCACCCTTGGCTTGCTTTCATTTCAGCTGATGATTTTCAAAATGACTTTCTAATTATTTTTTAATATTGAAATGCTATAAAATCATCTCTTGTAAAACGTTTTAAACGGACAATTTGCCTCTTATGACTTTATACGAAGAGGAACTTGGTCATCAACATTGTTCTCTTCGTTTTCAGAATCGTTTACAGTGTCATTTTCATGTTTTAATCGAATTTCTATATCGTGATGATTATCTCTTACAAATGCTGCTTTACGAGAGTAATGTTTAATTGTCGCTGCTTCAGCTTGATCCCACGGAGCTTTAATGAAGTATAAAGCGTCAAGTACAAAAAGGGGAATCACCTAACTCATTGTGGTTTAAGACACATACTAGGCATACGACTACCTAAAAACAGCAACACGTGATTTGATGACGATCCTTTTTTGGGTATTACATAGTGAGGAAGTGTTTTGTGTCCGCTTATGAGAGATGTTCTGCACGAAATGTATATTTATATAGTAGATATATATGTAGGTCCGCGCCCGTCCGTTGGAGCGTCCGCTTATCTGATAGTAATTTGTACAAAAAAATACCCAAACACTTGTGTAGAGAAAATTTGTCCGGTTACGAGATATACGCTTATAAGAACTGTCCGCGAGTAGAGCATTCACTATATAGCCCGTGCGTTTACTCATGACAATGACGGTTAGGTTGTAAGTAGGGACGGGAATATGATTGAAGACGGACACAAATATAAACTGTCAGCAATGAAAATGTTGATCGTGTCACGATGTAATATTTTTGAACATGGGCTTACTTACACAAACATACTTTATTAATTTTTGTATGTGTATATAGATTTATAGGAATTAACAACGTTATTAAATTGTAATTCGGTATTTATTATTATTCGTTCCCTTATCTGTGTGCAGTAGCTCATTTTTATGATTACAGTAGTAATGTAAGCATGAACTATTTTTTGTTCAACATATTTTCTTTAAAAAAATCTAAAAATTCAAAATGTTTCATTAGAAATAACTTATTTTTGTGAATATTTTGGAGACGGAATATTCAATTGTTTTTCTATTTTTCACTTTTTAGTCGGGACAAGGCACTATACGCCACTAATTGACTAATTCTGCTTCAATAAGAAAGTTGTCAGTGATGAACCATTAATATTCAGCAACCAATA
>SMLS01067919.1:0-66828 GCA_004785975.1 Popillia japonica
CAAAACCAATTAGTTTCCGTAAAATTTTTCCAATAACTCAACGATTCATGTATTAATTTCCTTTTTTTTGAACTGATTTTTCCGATGATTCACAAAATATATATTTGCACTGTGACCCTTTTGCATGCCTAATAAATTTAATGAAAGCATGAATTATTTTGGTTAGCTGGCGGGTTTTAAAAGTGAAAATGAAAACTAAATCATCTTATAATTTCCAGTATATTTACTTCACCTTCTTAAATTGCGATAAATTTATATTGGTGGTAACAGAATTCAAACTACAATATAATATTTTCTGAAATACATGTCAGCTGTGTAAATGAAAAAGTTGTAAAAAGGATGATCGACCGAACGCCTGCGTTTTTCATATATCATCGTTGGGGTTAATTTAGGAAGAGAGGTGTGCTAAATATGTTTTTAGAATAAATCACCGGATGCGAGATATGGTACTCAGTCGCTCTCTACCCTTTTGTTATTATTTGCGAATTTAATTATACGACGTTGAAAATGCGTCAGACAGGTTTTTGAGTTTATAATAAACACGATCTAAACGAAACCTTATTTTCATTATCATCCCTTTAATTTAGTAAATTTATACAACGGAAAGGGTAGACGTTGAAGCCGGGATGTCACCATGGGGTATTCTCTTCTCTGCAAGTTATCTACAATTTACAATCTTTTATTACTTTCATGTAAGCGATGCGTTTGTGAAAACGACTCATTGGATTGGTACTTAAATTCTTGGTGCAGTTTTCTGTTAGGAGCTTCCAAAGTTTTAATATCGCACCGAATAGGGACATATATGCTTTGATCAATGGTGAGCTTTAAGGTCCTTCAGAACAATTTTCACTTTCTGCGCTCCAGAATAGCATGTTTTAGCACATATATTACAGCATTAATTGAAAAATGTACAATTGTACAATACCATTAAAACAAAATCATGTGGTTTCTGTTGATTCTAAAAATTTTCGAATTACTAACTGAACACATTTTTAACGTTCAGATTGTAATTCATTTTGCAAAGAAGTTTTGACATTGGCGTTCTGCTAACACGGTTCTTCATATACATTTCTCATATTTTTTTCTTACTTTAAAAACATTTATACAACTACTAGATGATTTGTGAAAAGAGACGCAAATAGCGTTTAGTGTCATCTTTATATTTGAATTTGCGATTTGATTACGTAGGTAAACCGTAGCACGCAATATCATCAAGCCTACAATTTTTTTATTGGTTTTAGTTGCGACTTCTCTTCTTAACTTTTTTAGTTCTTTCCTCAAATTGATTTCCTTCCATAAACACTCAACTGTTCTCGCAAGTTTATTCTTCGCCCTTTTTTAATGACCAATTATCGATTGCCTGTAACAAGACAATTTCGCTAATGAAACAGTCGAGTAGATCTTCATTTAGCAGATAGCATTATTATTAAGAAAACGTTATTCTCAATTAGAACCTTTTACTAGTAACAAATAATAATTTCTATAGTTTATCACGAAGAATAAGAATAATTCCGTGAACGATGTGGTAATCTATGAGGGCGTTAATGCTACAGATAATTTATGTATCTGTTCTAAGCCAGAAAATTCCATCAAGATTGATTATAAAACAAGAGTATTGGGCCAATCGATCAATATTGCACGGTCTGAGGAATTAACATTGCGAATTCATCAATCATTTAAGCATGCTTGATAACTTGTAGTAGAGGAGCTGTTGCCGAATAGGTATGATATTAACGATTCCTATTTGTAGCGGTTGATTATTGATAATAAACCGTAGATAGTTTACATAATTATTAAATGATTAGTAAATGGTTATATTCTGACTGGTTTAAAAGGCCATCGAAGATACATATAGATGTTCAGGTATGTGAAACACTTAAATATGACATTAGTTTGTATGTATGCTGTTATAAATTAGGAAAATTTTACGAACGCAATAGTCAGAAGTACGCAGTCGAGTTTCATCAAAATAAATAGAATTATTATTAAATACGCCATAACCTTGTTTATTTAAACCGATGTAATCTATTATTAATGTTTGAAGACAGTTTCCTAAGTTCAGAAACTACATCTCATGTTGTTTTACGAGTAGTACACAAAACAAAATATTTATTGGTCATCTGAGTAAACAGAAACCCGGAAAAAGGACTTTTGGGTTTTATTGTATTGTAAAATATGTATTAGCAGTGTACTCTAGTCTATAGCGGTATTGTCTGTACACTGCCTGACATTTTCCATTTTCGTAGGGACAGATATTGTATATAGTGGACCAAGATACAGGTTAATCTTATAGGTAATAAGGATATATGTACATTTTAACTCTAAAGACGATAATTTACAGATTATCAATTGAATTAGTAAATGTCGACTATTAAATTTAAGTTACGTGAGGAACTACATTTCTTCATAAAACACTATTGATGTGGCGATGGACTGGTATTGCATAGTATAGTGCCTATGCAACTAATTACCTAATAATAATAATAATCATCATCATTTATTGGTTATAACAAAAAAATATCATCCTAATACATAATGTCATACACGAAGGTTAAAAAAGGAAAGAAATTATAACCAAAAGGATCCATCATCCGTTTAACCAAAAAATGGCGCCCTGGTCTACCGATGGCCCTTTTAAACAATGATAACACCAATATTTACAATTATGTCCAATCAACATTAAATTACCACTGATACAATAGAGACACAGAGAAAAGAAGTTGCTACAATTGCTAAGTAAAGTTTAGCTCTTTACTCATTTGATTGCTTATTAAAACAATGCAGAAAAAGTTTATTTCGAAATGAACGAAACAATTGCAAATCCAGACTTATTGGCAAGGTATTAACGGTTCGCGCCCTCTTATCAACCTTCTAAACCGAATTGCTTCAAATAAGTGTTATTTACTATTGCAGGTTGTTCTGTCCTATGAACTTACCAGATCGGGAATCAGTTTATAAAAGCTACGCTTCTAATCCACCTGCATAGATATACTCTGTAGATTACTCTATCAGCAACTGTAAGTACATAGTTAAATTAAGATTCCATGAAAATTATAAATAAATTGTACCAGGACAAGATATATTATATTATTGCTAGTAGTTACAGTAGTAGTACACCCTTTGTATTTACTTTAGAAAATAAATGTTCACATTTATACATTAATATGCGCATATTTTATTTAATATTATAAGTTAGTTTCTAAAGTCATTTAAGTGATACATTTCACATTTGAATATGTATATTTCAACAGCTCGATAGTTACAGAGAGTGTAATTGGTTATACTTAAGTCCAGGGTTCAAATCTTGTTAGATACTAGTGGCCATTTGTTGGATGGGTACAACTGATGGAACCGTTGGAACATACATCATAGCAACAGCTTCACTTTATTTACGGTAGGTAATGTAGCAACGTCATGAAAACACTAAAATAACCAAATTACAGAACAAGAGCTGTGGTTGTGGTCTTGACAGGCAGTACAGCTTAGGAAGCAGCTACTGTTGCATTTAGTTCTAAAACATAAAATAATAGTTTTGTCGGAAACTTTCTAAATAGGGTTTTTATTTATGCTCAAATAGTGTAGTACTTTTTCTTTCCGGTTTTAAAGCTACATCAGGAATTTATATGTCTGGTATTCTTATGCAGTGGCCACTAGTATGCGTAATTCGTAGTTTCAAACATTTTTGCGTGTGTGTTAATACTTCTGTATATTTTAGACATTTTGAAGTAAATTTAAGTCTGGAGGTAATGCAAATATAATTTCCTTCAATAAAGAAAGCTCTAGACTTTAAACGAACGAGTAATACTTTGTAGTAAATCATGGAGCTCCTATAATTAGTCTCCATCAGCTTCGTCCGGAACATCACCAAATTCTTATATACATCTTGGTTCTCGACCACAAAAGTACGCTAGAGGTGAATAAAGCAAAAGTGTGCGATATATTAACGATTAGCGACAGTGATCTCCAACTGAATCTATTAATCTATTAATGAATTAGGTTGGCCTTGCCACTTCGAAGGAGTTAACTACTTTATCAATGTAGTACCTGAAAATTAGTTCTGTATCCAACGTTACTTTTATGGTGATCTCCGACTGACTTCAGTTAGAGAAGCAAAATGTCATCAGTAAACTGCTATACAATTGGCTTCGTTTAACATTACGTTTTTTCTTAATGCATCTATTTTCTTTACTAAATCGATTTTCTCGCACCTAGAAGAGGTATGTACAGACGTCGCATGATAAAGGTTTCCAACCTAAAGGCGAAAGTCTACCCAATATTTTTATATCAAGTAGTAGGTATACTAATGTTTACTATAATAGACATTTCTGTAACTGTCAGAATGTTCCATTCTGTTGCTTTTCCTATAGATAAGCCCTACACGTGCTAGAAACGTATTGTCCGACGTAAAAGTATCATACTGGCTTTCCGTTGTAGGTTGGAACCCTTTATGATGCGACGTCTGTACATGTTGTCTTATCATTGGAATAGATGCCGAGTTCTACTTGTGCCTACTTGGATAGATTAGCTATATAAATGAGAAAAAGAGTTGGACGCAATAGTAAGGCTAGCGAACAAATCACACAAAATTCTGTTAAAACAGTACAATTATACTATGTTTACAACGTTGGACCATACTGCCAAATAGTATAGTACACCTTCAATGTTACAAGTGATTTCTCCAAACTGGAGTAGTTAATACTTAAAAGAAAAACATTTTTGACAACCAAACTGTTCGTCTTGTAAAAAAATATGAACCACAGCATTTGATAAGCTGAATAAGTTATCACTTGAGCCCGTTTTAGACGATGTCAGTTTTCCTAGGTAAGTAGATAGGAAATTAACCATCAAAACTTAGACATCATATATCGATAAAAATTTGAAAAATGTATTTAATCATGTTTTACACGCATTTGTCAGAATTCTTAAGAAATCGACGCAAACTTAAAAATATCCTTGCACAAAATATTGGCCACTATCTATGATGCAAATACATATTTATCTACATTATTGATTGTTTACAAGTATAACATTTGACAGGAGTTTCGGTTATGTATACTGTATGTATGTTTATACACATTTCATATGCTGGCACTGCTTAATTCTCTCCCTGATATATCTCAACGATATTATCAGTTTGTACATCACACGATTGTATGGTGACAGGTGTGCATGAAAACAACCGGGAAGTAGCGTCATTTTTCCCTGTAACTAATTCTGAACCAATCGAAGAATGTGGTGTTTCACTTTTATGTAATTTTTAATTGTTGTTTTATTCTTCAAGAATATTGAAGTCATAACTATTCACTCGTCATTTGACCGAGCAAATCATGTTGCGCAGAAGTGCTATGCGCCGATTTACTATGAAAATAGAACATTTCCAAAGTAATTTTTACTATCAGATTTACCTGGTAAATTAGACAAAAAGTTGATGTTTTAATGCTGTCTATTTTCTTGGCAAAACTGACATCGTCTAAAACGGGCTTTATAGGACGATAATAGTTTTGTCATGCTTCGAAATAACTCGTAAATACCCGTATACTTGTATATAAGTAAGAGCATAAAAATTAGTTTCTCAGTTATTTTCGGTAGACCACTGCTTGTCAAAAATATCGCTACAGCTCTTATTGTATAAAATTAAATATACGAAAAATGCTTTATGAATTTCTTATAAAATATACCACCTAGTCGTAATATTACGCTCTTTATTATATTCCAACGGCTATCACGGGAGATAATCTAGGGCACTCGCTGCAGAAAAAAAAAGTCTCTTGAACAGATTTAAACTCAGCCTCTTAAACTTCTTCTATCAATTTCATGTTGATAAAGCGAAGTAAAATGAAATAAAATGAAGATATAAATCGTAATTCAATCCGTAATTATACAAAAGGCGAAACCTTCCAGGTCTTTTCAACTATTATAGAATGTCGTGCCGAAGTTCTAAATGGTATTTCTTTTTTTTTCTACTGCGGAAGCAGAACAGAACATTGGGTATATTCGAACGATTGCCGTTTCTAATACACAAACCCGTGATTTCATTTTTTTCCTGAAAGTTGTGGTGCTTAAATCTCTGAAGGAGGTAATAATAATAATATTCGTTATTTTGCTCAAAAGTTACAACAAAATTGAATGAGATATATGAGCGTTTTTTTCAATTTGTAGACAGAGCAGCAGTAGCATCTCCCCATGTTGTATTACTTGTACCACTACCGCAGTTCTTGTTGTTTTAAAGTTAGTAGACGTGTATTCATGACTGTTGTCTTAAGTATGTTCCAAACTACAAATGGTAGTAGAAATTGTCGACCCCTTTACGGATACAGGTTTAGTCATTGTAAGCTGATATATCATTTTTACTCTACGACGATCCAGCACTTAGAAACGGTGTTTCTTAGTTTTATGTTGATGATACTTTTCCACTTCTAGGTCAATTATAACACTTTTAATTCGATTAAAGATCCATTTCTTTCAGAACTTTTACAATTTATTAGGTTTTCCTTGCACAACTACTTCAGTGGAATAAAATTGACATTTAATTCGTGTCAATAATCTCTTTTTATAACTGTTTTCTTTTTTAAAATCTTTACGTTTTCAAAATCAAAATTATGTCGTATTCTTTAGAATGCTTAGACAAAGCAGTTTCTGTGGTTATGTTATGCAGTGTATTGATGATTATAAAGTCGTTTTTTTTTTAAGTATTGTCTAGTCTGACCTACGTAACATTTATCACAGTCTTTGCATTCTATTTTATATATGACATTACTTTGATTATGTTTTTTAATCTTACTTTTTAAATGTGTAAGTAAATAACCGTCTGTTATTGTTTGGCGTAAATGTAATGTTTATGTCTGAATTTTGAATTTATATTTAATGCAGTCATTTAAGTCGTTGATGTATGGAATTGTGTGATATATTTTACTATTTTATTTAGTGCCTGTGTTGTATATTTTATGTATTTGTATTTTATTAATTTTTCGTAAAATTCTTTGGAAAAACTACTTTTTTGTAAAATTGATCTAACTTTGCTTAAATTCTCTTTTCTAAAATGAGGATGTGCTAATTTAATAGCCTGATCAACTAAACTATTAATTACGCTTTTTTAAATTTACCGAAGTGTTTGAAAAGTAGTTTAATTGTCTGTTGCTACTAGTGTCTTGTGTACCAATTTGTTTTTATGTTCGTGTTGTGTATTATCTTAACATTAAAAAAAATTATAGAATTTTGATTTTCTTTTCTTTTCTTCTTTCTAAATTTTAGTCTATCATGATAGGAATTGAATGTGTGTAGAACATGATCAATTTTACCTAACAGTATGCAGCATATGCAATCATCTATATACCGTTTGTAAAATTCTACATGGTAAAAAGTATCAGCAACATAAGATAAGTACATAAAGGTCCTACAATATATACGTGTGTATATTAGTTTCTTAGTGTAACGTAACCGGTAAAAAGCATTAAGTAAGTTTTATTTTTTTCAAGGGCGTTGATAGTTTGTAAAATCACCTTTCTCGATATATTTTTTATGCACAAATTGCTTTCGAAAATGAAATAGTTGAAAGTATTAACAATTTTTAGCATAGTGTTTGTCAAAACTTGGAGCACTGCCGTATCCGTTACATACATCTATTTTGTTTATATAGAATCCATTATTTGCTATTTGCTTATACGCAAGAAATTATCTGCAGTGGTCAAGATGGTACTGTACCGCTAATATAAGAACTAGTGAAAACAAATTACAAGAGTGACAGCCAGCTTTTTTTTCAACTTATTGAATTAGAGAAAGTATGGACAAATTTGATTGCATATGGGACAAAAACAAGCATTATGCTGCCGGTTTTAGCTACTGAAAACATATGAACAATGAATTCTCTTTCTCTTTCAATTTGTAGCTGTTGAAAATATGCTTGAGAATATTTTTTATATTTTAAATTATCGCCAAATGCTGTTTAATGCGCTACCATTGCAACTATTCAGTTGAGAAGCAGGAATAGTTGTTTCACTTTCAAATTACTGCTTCAATTCATTAATGCGATTCATAACAATTTAAGTAATGTACTACCGTAAAACTTTTAGTATATTGTAAATTTGTCTAAGTTTTAATTATTATTAACAAATCTATTGCATTAATCTCAAATTTTGCGGTTATATGTCATAGAGGACTAAAGTAAGTTAAAGCGTGTGAACCTCAGTAAAAGTATCCAAGCATGTAAACATTTTGAATTAAAATATAGGTTTCGTTATATGTACCTACATACGTAATACCTTTGCAAATATCCATCCCTTTGTATCCGTCAGTTATTTCGCTGAAAATAATCTGACAGAAAAGAATTTTCGTATTACAATCCAATCACAGTAATCTCTCTAGATACTTCACTTCGTTCGCAATTCTCTCGTAGCATAATACTCCACAAGAAAAACCACTTTCATCTGCTATCCAATCAAAGTTGGCTTCAATGGACATCCAACACAAAGAAAAATGCAACATTTTCAAAGCTTCTATCTAAGTACGGATTTAATGGTATCCCACAATTCCAACAATAATTACGTCATATCAATAAAGGATGTATAACAGTATTTGTGGCATAACACTTTATTATTAGATATGGTTGTGTAGTATAATGTTAGAATGTATTTTTAGTGTTAGTAAGTACAATACATATCTAGAACTTAGAATTACGGTGATAGAAAAGGAAGATTGTCACATACGCCGAGTTCCTGTGAGTTTTTGACGTGAGTTTCTGAAGAAGGCACTTGTATTAACGGCGAACTGTTGAATTTGTAGTTTGTTTTTTTACTGCGCTTTTAATTTATTTTTTGTGTGTATTTACACTACTGTGACGCTGTAGAAATCCGAAAGCTCTCAATATTGAATGAAGCAGAAAAGGTAATACTGCAAGATGAAAATTAAAATTCCTACACTGTTAACAGCAACCACAAAATACATATAAATGTTGAAAGTTATACTAAGTGTATCTACATATGTAAGTATGTCAATTATTTGCTCAAAATCAAAAACAATTATATCACAAAATTATAATGCAATAATGATTAGCTTTCATAATAAGTAAAACATGTATCTAATTTAATAATCATATCTTTGCGTAGCTTGGGTATGAGCTACTAAATTGTTCGTACACTAACAATAAGTATATACTACAGCGACTACAACAATCCATCTAATAGCAACAAAAGTAATGTATCTCAAGGATTATATAATATGAAATAAACAAAGATAATAAAAAAATATATAGATTAGAACAGATTTTACAGACGAAAAACAGACTATTGACTGATTATGTTTACAGAGTGCGAGTGATTTCTGGGTGTGTATTTAAAAAAAAATGTGATGACGTCATCACACGAAGGTGGATCATCCTGTATATAAGATTATAATTTGAAAAAACGATAAGTTAAAATCAAAAATTAAAAAAAAAAAAAAATTTAGCTAATAATGAATTTATGCGTTACTTTATGGACGCACTGTATATGTACGTATTTGCCGTATCACATGTGTATTTATACTGACGATTGTAATTGTCCTTGGCCTAAAACATGAACAAAATATCTATCTATCTATTACACTCCTCCCTCTATTTTTAAGAACATTTTTAAGAACATAAAAATCTGAATAGAAATTATGGTTTGTAAGGTTCAGCGGTTCTATGCTTATCTGGTGGAGGCGTCGGTTACGCTAAACCACCAGAATAATAAATAAAGGAAAATTTGAGGGGATCAGTTTTCTTCCGTTGATAATATAAATTTATCTTAATATTCACACTGCAAAAGGTAATTTTACAATAATGCGTTATTAAATAGGTACCACAGCATTTCCATTGAAACGTTGAATACATATAATTTTTAAATAATAGTAAGAATATTTAAAGTTTATGATAACATAAAATAATACAACAATCAAACATCAAAGTTATCCTAAGACCGTTACACAAACAGCAGTACCATATAAATATACCGAGTTAAGCTGCGTCTACTTCTCCATATGTTAGTCGTGAATATTGTAAAAGGTCCCTCTGGACATTTCATATTATGATACTCATTACACGTTTATCAACAATGCACATATTATGGTCTATAAACTCGGAAAAGTATTTCGTTCCTATTTATTGAAGATTGAACGCTGTTTGAATACCCGTTTTGAAATACGAAACTCCTTGTCATCATTTAATGTCCTTCAGAAGATTGTGTGGTACGAATACGCGACTATGCACATACACGAATAATAAGCACTGAGAACCGTCTTCATATTGAGATGAATATTATTCGGAGTGCTCCTTCCTAGTCAAGTGTGAATCCAAGACAATAGGCAGGAACTTCATATTGCATGCAGTAGTAAGTCCACGTTATATTTAACGCATGCTGGAGTTTGTTCAAAATAACTAAATTTACTTACATGTGTTCCTTATCCCGCCTTGTCTATATGCTGTTTAGCGCAGCACTTACATAAATTTAAATTCTGTTATTAAAATTGTATCACACTTCTAATAGTTGAATACTGATATATGTATATCTGTTGCAATTGTTACTCATATCAAGAGGAATTTAGATTCTAACTGTATTTAAATTTAATTTCAATTTTGCTAATATTCACAATTTACATCATCTCAAATATTTTGAGGATATTTGAATTTCTCAACGTATTTTTAAGTTGTAGAGTTAAGATTTTTTATATTCTAGTATTAGAATGACTAACTGTAATGTTTTTGGTATAAAATAAACTTTTGTTATATGTATTAACGTAGATGGCGAATGATGACTACCCACCTGACCTGATACCAAGGGTAGGGGAGCATTCGGCAATATGCCAAAGGTATGTTAGCTGTTTCTAACCAAAAACTGGTCCAGTGTAACAAGCTCAAGTAATCACTATTTATTGGTCTACTTATTGACTAGCATGAAAATACGGTCCAATATCTTGTTTAAAAGTTACAGTGGTTAATAGCTTAACATGCCGAATGGTCCCCACTTTCCTCTATAAGGTATTTAAATAACGAAAAAGTACTAATTGCGAACTATAAGTTGATATAGTATATGTATGTATATACGTATATATAATAGTTTTATCTTAAAAAGAGCTGCATTTGCTCAATATAAGAACTAAATAAAACAACGAGCTAGAATGTGTATTATCACTACAGCTGCACGAAACAATGCAGCTAAAATAGCAACTTAATCTAGAAGTTACACTTATTTTCCATTCCATATTATGTATTTCTAAAAAAACATTGTATTGACATATAATCGCTAAAGTTGCATAGTGTTAACGATTTAGTTTAGGATACTTTCCTAAAATTGTATTGATTTTCGCAGTTAGGTGGCTTTTACTTGTCTAGTAAAAATTACAGTACCTAATATATTGATATAATCGTATCTATGTTTGCAAACAGCAACGTTTGCTATATTATACTTTGAAATTAGTAATTGGAATTGGGATTGTTTGTACAGTTTCAATAGAAGTCTTCGACGGGACAAATTTAGAAGGTATCGCTTATGTAAATTACAGTCCACGAGTGTTAGCTGGGAAGTTATACTAACAAGAAAATTGTATTTGGCTCAAAGTTCTATAAATATGCAGAACAGTACACCAGTAGTGTTGCGATCTTCCAAGAACTTTAAAGAACAAATAATAATATTGTACTTTTACTTACTATTAGTAGAAAGATGTATAAATTTTCCGATCTAAGAAAAAACGTATATACAAGAAGACATAGAGGTCTAATCTAGTAACCACGCTCAATATGTGTACATTATATATTTGAAGGTGTTATACATTGGTCAAACAAAAGAGAATGCTAACAAGTATTCGCCTAATCAAATTAGTCTGTATTACTAAAGCCGAACTCAGCAACAAAGATATAGGTTATACGATCCTAGCTACATTATTATTGCGAGTGGCTGGGAAGAGGGGAGTAAAGTGGGAAAAGGGGAATTTAATCTTATAACTAATACAACAGTAAATTTAAGTTTGTTTGTCTCCACTGAGATACTTTGTTGTTTAGTTTGTTTGATTGCAGTGGTTAGGCTTTGTAAACAGATGCCTATTTGACATAAACATTGTAGATGCAGAAGTTGGTGTTCACAAATTGAAACTTAATAAGTTAGCTTCTTTGAAAACACCAATGGTAGGATTAGTTTTTCTGTAGTTGATATTATGGGCAATATTATGTAACAATGTGTGTTGGATATAGACTGCATAATGCATGTAATACATTTGATTATTTGACGACAGAAAAGATAATCTTATTGTCAATGTTATAGGGAATACTATGTAGGTAGTAATGTATGAACGTTGAATATTCCAAAAATCTATCCCAGCAATTCAATTTCGAAAGATATCCTAAAATGGTTCGCCTATTGAAATTCAATACTTAAGTGTACAAATGAATTTTGTATAAAATTTGGAAATACCTAATCCATTAATTCATCTACTGAAACGTTATTACTATCTACTGAAAATTTTAGGCCTAAACTGATAATTAATTTTACACTGTCCAGAATTACTTTATTTGTTAGATTTATTATCCAATCTTCTTGTAAGATTGGACAAATTATTAAAATTTCTTTCAAAATCTAAATCTACGCGTTTAAAAAATTCATTAGAATCACCAAATGACATTTGACTACGAATGTCAGTAATAACGTTTCAGTAGATGAATGAATTTGTAATATAGAGTTTATAATACAAGGTATTTCCAAATTCTTAAGTGTTCAAAAGTGATTCGAAAAATTTAAGCCAAATATATACGGCTATATTGTGCAACGTAAAAATAGAATTTAGCAGCAGTGGAGAGTGGGGTTGATTAGAACGCAAAGCAGACACACGGATAGCGCTCATTGGTAGTTATAATGTTTCCCATAATAATATTTAACTCTTCCTTTATCAAATTTAAAATAAATCAATAAATTCACATGCCAAATTCACTCACCAGCTGATACTACTGATGTAGTACTTCTTAAGATTCATAGAGGAATGTATTCCTTCATTGGCCATACAGAATCCAGAAAAAATTAGAACCCACACGCACACGATGCACATTTCCATTCACACGTGAGTTATGGTATATTATTTTGGGGAACAAATAAAAACTTAAACACAGTATTACTTTTACAGAAAAAAGCAATTCGCCTAATGCATAATTTACTCCCCACAGTAACTTGTAGAGATTCTTTCATAGAGCTAAGTATTCCGACGACATGTAATCTGTACGTGTTGGAGGCAGCATCCTATGTACATAGGAATATTGATAAATTTCATACCAATGCTGACTTCCATGGCTACTCAACAAGAAACCCAAGTTATATAAGATGTAATATTATAAACTCGGGTAAATACTACAATTCTTATATCTGCGTGGGTACTAGAATTTATAACTCCTTGCCTGCTGCGTTGAGACAGGGTTCGCTTACACGATTTAGGGCCGAATTGAAAAGATATTTGCAATCCAAATGCCTCTATACAGTGGATCAGTTCTTTCACCTGCCCGCTGGCTCCGGATGTTGAGGCCCAATTAAATTAAATATAATATAATTATACAATGCTGAAAATGTGGCGTTGGTGTGTATGTTTATATGTATAGGAACATGCTTTTATATGTGACTAATGATGGATAACATCAGTTATAATGTGTATTGTATTTTATATTATTGTTTCTGTTTCGATACCACTGGTCAGGAAATAAATAAATAATTAAAAAAAAACCCTATATATCTGCTACAATTTTTTGAATAGTTTATGAACAGAAATGCAGGTACAAAATTCTAGATAGTAAGTAGAAAGAAATTTCTCGGCGAGAAACGTAATCTATCGTTGTGAATAGTCTCAAACTTTCAGTTTTTTTCATGTGCATTGTGGTAGGGACAATTATTTAACAAGAAAGTTGTAAGTTGTAATTTTGTTTTAAACTTTTTTTTTAATTAGAGGTTATACAATACATGAAATAACTTTTCAGATATTTTTTGCAGTTGGATAGCCCTGGATTTCGTTCACTTTTAATTATAAAATCTAATATATCTACATATGTAAGCGCATAAATACATTTGTTTGAATAGAAATATACTGTTGCATCATGCGTGTTGTTGCCTCTTTTATTTTCGTAGACTATTCAGTAGACACCCTATACAAGATGTCTAGTGAATAGTCTATGAAAATAGAAGAGGCTAAAACTACTGGCATGGAAATCCAAATTCCAAAAAATGAATACTTTATGTCCACGCAGTAACGAGAAAATAATATTTTTCAATCGCAATCCGGCCCTGTTGTTAGAGCGCAACGCAGAAATGGATGGGCAACACAGGCAGAAGGTTCAGTAGTCAGGTAGGTTAATATGTCATTAACAGGCATTCCTTTCTTTATGTGTACATTATGGCAAGTTATACGAATACTGAGTATATGGACATAGTTTGAATCTACGAAGAAACAGGATAAAATCTTTTAGTGCACCCATTTACATACAGAAAATACAACGTCTATCAGACAATGATTTTCCTCGAACGGGTTACCTGTTGTGGATGGTTTCGTCAAACAAAAACTCGTCCTCCAATTCTTCGATCCGCCATCCTGTTTACCGATGAATATTGCTTCACAAAAAATGGTGTGTTGAATTACCATAAAATTTATCACTGGGTCGATGAAAGCCCACAAGATATCCACCAGAGTTCATCCCAACATAGGACATCAATAAATGTATGGGTCGGAAGAACGAAAAACTACTAACTACGAACGCGATCTCAAATAATAAATTGTTAATTACCAGATCATTAGGTAATAATATGTCATTGTACTTTAATATTGAAGGTATCTGTAATGAAAAAACAAAAACACCTAGGTAATTCCTACAAAAATAAATCATGTCGAAATGAATGAAACCTGTAGAAATGTGTGACCTTATTATAACAGAATATTTGTGAAAAGACCGCATGTGCAATTGTTAGAGCAGCAAAGCTGCTTCGTACACAAATGCAGTCCTAGAGTACAATAAGCATTTATTTGGATTATCATTCAATTTGATAAAAAAGATCTGTTTATGTCAATTAGAATTTTTTTCAGCGTCTCTTTTTTTCGTCGGATTCAACAAAATTTGGTAATTATTAAAGGAAAAATTATTTTAATATTAGTTTTATACTGTTTATTTTTTCCGACACTATTCATTTGACACCTTATCTAACCCAATAGATTGCTTTGGTCTGGAACGTAACCTATTCGTACTTCCTCAAAATATTGTGTCAAATCTACATAGTGCATAATCCCAAATCTTATAATAAATTGTCTGTATAGTTTTCAACCTTAAACATGCTGTTATTTGCTTTGTTGTTGAAAACAAGTATCCATCTGATAAGTCTAACATATGCGGGATACTGGCCTTCTATCCTGTTAGAATAGGCAATAAGCTAGCTTTTTTATTTCAGGCTTATTAACTCATTTTTGCTAGCGAGAAGGTATATACATACATATGTACGTAATACCGCAGTCAAATTGTATCAAGGTCTATTCGGTTAAAACTGTCACCACAATATGATATCTTGATATTGCTAGATGCGAAAATATCGTCTTGGCTGGTAGTTGCAGCTATAAAAATCTCCTTACAATAAAACTATCTATCTGCTTAAGTAAAAAAATTCTGTAGAAGAAAATAGTAACAAAATCCACAGACCGGAAGTTTTTCTAGAGAATAATTTTTCTAAAACGGTGGCTACATAAAAAAACGCTGAATGCGTCAGTCTATCATAATTTTTATAGAGATTAATGTAGCAATCCGACCTCAAAATCAATTTTCGGATAATACACGACTTACGGATAAATCACTCCCTTACGCAATCTTCATTGAAATGAACACAGTAAGCAATAATTTTTGTTGAAATCTACCAACAACTTTCTTATGTTTTTTTTGAGTTTAACATGCCAAAACAAGAAACTACTTGTATCATATCATTCATTTGTAGATTCGTATCTAAATGCAATTGTTTTATACAATGTATAGTTTTATAAATTAATTTCAACATCTAAGGTTTTTATACCTTATAGCTTGAAAGAGTCAGGTAGATTAAATTCGAAATTGAATTTCGTTTGTAGATTAAATTTATATTTTCCGCATTTTTTCCTTCTATATTTTACACGCAAAAAAAGCCTTTCAAATACCGCACCATAAATCCGCGATATTTTTAAAAGAGTGTTGAAAATTACTTGGAAAATGTTCTCAGCCAAAGCGAACCAACTAATCGATATCAGTTCAATGGCTCTCAAACGTGTAAACATGAAAATGTGACGAAAATAAATTTAAAAGTTTTCAGATAATCAACTCCTCCTTGTACAATATTTTATCACTGTCGTAGATTATTCCTTTCGCGTCCCTCACGTTAGAACATCCTTTTACCTCGGATTTGTACGACGAGATCGGAATTTTGCTGTACAATGTAGAAAACTTGTAACAAGGTAAACGCGCTCTTTGAATACGTCGCTATAGCGACAGAATTCCGTTGACTGCTCGCTAAACATGAAGATTGAAAATTTCCGAGATGTCGCATCATTAAGGGGTTAGTAAAGGTAAGGTAAATGTATCTAATAATATAGTTTCTAGGCTATATAGGCTAATAATACATATACATATGTATATTTATAATATATGAATTTAATTATTAATAATTATATGTTAAGAAAATGTGAAAATTTGACGTTTCTTCTTCTGTAAAGATTTTACTAAAATAGTATCTTAAACCATATGAGCAGATAAGCTTCCAAATTAGCTAATAACAGCCTAATAAATTTTCTGAATCTAGTTTCCGCTGTCACGTGTATTACCCCTTAATTACATTTCCCATCTCTTAAACACACAGTTCTCCTAAAATTACACCTGACTGCAGTGATTTAAAAGCCGTAGGTGAGCTAATACCTTGTTCTCCCTCCGAATTTACCTGCTGTTGTTATAATGGCAGGTTGCTGTGTATGAACGAGGGTATTACAGTTCAGTAGACCTCGCTCAAATTGCTGTAAATCTCTACGTATTTCAGCTGTTAGGAAATCTAAGAGATTACATGGTAAAAGTATTATATTAAAATATTTAATACCTATTTATCGACATAATTTATTTTCATTCTGAACTATTTTTATATATTGATATAAATTACATCAAGTTAATTGGATTTTAATTTAAACCAAAAACGTGACATATACATGTATGTACAGGTGGCCAGCTAAGAATGCAAAGTGCTGTATCTCGTAAACTATTCGTCCGAGCGACTTGCGGGAAAAAAATATATCACTACAGTGGACAAAAGAAGACCGTGGAAAATATTCTCACATTTCCAAGATGGTCGTCAGAGGGCGTAACCGTCATTTTAAATGTTTAAAGTGATTTTTCACTGAAATCCACATAGTAAATGTTACTAAAAATATGTGCCTTTTAAAGCTGAGTTTTACTCGAGCAATTTTTGTTTAACACGTTTTGATGTATCTATTAAAATAAAGTGGTGGGAGGTAATTTGATGTTTTTTTAATAAACAGCTGTAACTTCGAAACGGCTGAACGGATTTTAACAAACTTGGTCTCGTTGGAAAAAGCAGTTATTGTTCCATGAAACCCATCTTACCTATGATTTTTCTGATTCTTGGCGATGCCGCTAGAGCGCGCTTTTTGATATAATAACAGAAAATTGCAAAATTCTCTAAAAAATTAAATGCAATAATATGGCTTTTTTCATAAAAATGTAGTGAAATGATATCTAAGTAGGTTAGTGAAAACACTAGCTCGATATCTTCTTGGTAGCTTGAAATATCGAAGAAAGAAAATTTAGTTATCATATAACTTTAAAAATATGCTATTACACCGGTATTTATTGTTGTTTCTTTGCCTTGTTTCAAGATTCAATGATAAAATTTCATAATTTAATCAATTTTAAATAATAAAAGTATTTTTAGTTCAAAAAATTGGAAAAATAGTGCTGGAGCACAATCAGAAGAAAGTACCGATTTTGAAATAAAGCGAATGTGTCCTTCAATGTTCGAACTGACTTGCATCACACTCAATGCATTGATGCATGCCGTTAATGGATGGACAATACAGCAACTTCAATTCCTGCTCTTGACGGGCTACAAATAGGCTATAGTATTTTCATGTCGTCTCTGACTGTTGGTGGAATTTGGTAACCAAAATATCTTTCAACCGACCCCATAAATAGAAGTTAGAATAGTAGAACAGGTGAATTCTGGCGATCACAGTGGGCAAGGAAATAGTTACTTGCCGAATCCGCCTCTGGTGATATCTTAGAACTAAATGTTCTCATACATTTCTTCAGAAATGTGCTGGGCAACCGTCTAGTTGCAAAAACATATATTGTTGTGATTGCAAGTGCACATCTTTTCATAAAATTGGCAATTGGTTTACCAGAAAAATCAAGAAACACGGCACATAGGCAGAAATAGTTAGCGGCTAATAGTTCCAACCAGGATACCATACAATATAAAGCCAATATTATTATTATTACATGGAGACTGCCATAGATGTGATTTTGCGGTTCGAACAAGAGGACATTCGTAGTCTGTTAAGAGCACAAATTAAAGCTGTTGCAATGTCCATGCATGAGCGGCTCCAACACTGCATTGTGTGTGATGAGTAGTGAGAGTGTGATAGTAGAGACAGTTCTAACATTGAAGAACGCATTAGTTTTATTTCAAAATCGATTCCTTTTTCTTATTATGCTCCTGCACGTTTTTTCTAATTTTTTTTGAACTCAAAATACTTTTATTATTTAAAATTGATTAAATTATGAAATTTTATCATTGAACCTTGAAAAATGACAAACAATAATAAATACCGGTGTAATAGCGTTGTTTTTTAAATTATATGACAACTATTTTTTTTCTTCGATATTTCAAGCTACGAATAACATATCGAGATACCGTTTTCACTGACCTATTTAGGTATCATTTCACTACATTTTTATGGAAAAGAAGTCATATTATATTTCATTTTTTGTACTAAACAAGGTAAAACGTAGCCAAATTAATTGAAGAAAAAGAAATTTTAGGATAAATTTCTCATGCAAAATATGATTCCAACAATAATTGCAAAAATTATAAAATTGTAGAATAGGACGTGTAACTATGGAACGACTTTTATATTATTTTATTAATATATTCGCCTAATATTTTAATTCAAACAGCGCAAAATATACAATGTGTCTGATAGCAAAATGTTTACTATTTCCAAGAACTTTGTGGGATTTGAACGATGTGCGTAATTAAAAATATATTTAAAATTTGCCGACATTAACGGTACAAAATTCGTTGAAGAACAAGAAGTTAAGAAGTTTTAATCGGTTCAATAAATACTGCATTTACAATAATTTAAAGACATTAGGAATTTAAGGGGATTTGTAGTAAATTTCTTTGAATATGATTAAAATCGTTTCTTAATACCGCTCTCCGAACAATTCTTTGTTTTCTATAAATAAAATTGTGTTACTACATTAAGAAGCGTATGATTTAAAATATGCAAGTGTAAAACATGCATGTTTTACACATATATAATTTACTATCAAGAAACAGAAAAGGGTGCTTGTGGTTACGAAATCTATTTAATAATTCCAGTAGGCACTTATTTATAATATAAAGTAAATGCAACGATGGTAAATGATATTATATATAATAGCTTTGCATTTCTTGTCCTTCTGCCGCAAATTTACCTGCTAGGTAGGTATCCGTCTCTAATTACAGTCGCCCAGTGTGATTAGTCGGATGTTACGCAGGTATATGAAAGATCATATCGCTTAAAGTCTGATTCGCTACTTTTGGCGGCGACAGTACATACATATGTATGTCGAAAAGCAATATTTGTTGCGAAATAATTTTGCTCCCGGAATATCTGGCAACTGAAAGCTGTTGAAGCGTATGATTACTTTAACTAACCCATGTTACTTAAAGTAATTCAGGACCTTTCAGACGTACAAAAATCTGTAAAGGATGAATTTGTAAAGTTTAGCCCTTTAAGCTTAAGCAGGAAACACGTCAATAGAAGATTTGATTTAAGAAAATGATCATAATAGGAATCGATATACTCAACAATGGTTTGTCTTTCAATTATATTATAACAGTAGAAGAGGTTATACGCATATAAAGCTTAAACAATTATATGAACTAAATGAGTTTATTTTTAGGTCTGCTATTATCATTAAAAGCTAATATATACGATTGTTTACTATTTCGTTAACAAATACCAAGTAATCAAAGTTCGGGTACATAATTTATATTTCCTAATAAAATCGGTCTAACAAGGTCGGATACCTCTCGTTAACTATACTATTTGCTACTCCTGTTATCCAAAAAGACGTAGAACTTGAGGAAGTCGATTGTGAATACGCTACATGAATATGAGAGATATCTAGTATTTGTGCATACTCTAGACAGTTATGTTCACGTGTTTGGACAAATGCAGGTTACGTAATGAACCAAAGCGATATGTGCCATTAACAGATAAAACAGTAGAGGGAAGCAAAATATTTATTTGTCTGCATACATCCATATGTTTTTTTGAATTAACTATTAACTTTGGATACTACATAATTTTATCGAGCCATTTATTAAACGCAATTAATTTGTGTGTTCGTAACCGTGTGGGAGTTACAATAAAATCAAAATGTTTGTAGGATGTACATATTTATAACCAGTTTTCAAATATGTATTTAGCTACCAAAGAGGTGTGATCTACCTTATGAAACTGACAATAAGTCTCGAAACGTTTAGTCAGGCGCTACTGAAGCAAATATTTTGTTATTTCTAATTTCAACTAATCATGTCAGTTACAATTTTGCAAAACTGTAATAGTTACTCACTCGTAATCGAAATCACGGAGCTCTTGCACTACTCAATTTTGTTTGAACAAAATTAGTGCGACTGTATGACTTTGCATTCCCATAAGTAAAAAATCCAATAAATACTGCAACCTGACATGTCACACCTTTGCAACTACTTCAATATTCGGCATTACATACATTTTATTTCTTGTTTGTTGCCTATTTATACTTCTTTTTATCTGACTACTGTTGTTGTACATGCTAAACAAAACTACTTACCAAGTGATCCATCATGTTGGCGGTATTTCTGTAGAATCATGCGCATTCGCGGGTGGTAAGTTGAAGCAGAAACTGAAAATTTTCGGCTTCGGTTAGATTTTTGAGATGTTTTATGGTGAGCGTTATCATTCGGTGTAAAAATATACCGGGCGATGATTAGCGAAATCTATTTTTTGCATGGGAGAATCGGCATCTACATTTCAATTTATTTCCAAATATTTTGTAATTATTTAGCGTTCTACTAATTTACATAATTAGAATTCGATAAAACATAGTTTTCTTCTACGTTAGCTTCTCTCTCACAGTTACTTATAGTTTTTTTATTAAATATACTACTTGCTCTATGTGTAGAGAATCTGTTACTAAATGCATACGCACTACTCATTCTATCTTCTGCAATATCAATAATAATGCTCTTATAAGCCAAGAGCATGTGCTTCGCTAGAGGCACCCAAAAGCTCTTATAGAGTTAATCGAAAGGAAGGAAGTTGTAGCATTCACTGACGTTTAGCTTCGTTTCGTTGTTAATAATTTACTGCAATTAATTAGTATATGGTGGAACAGTTATTAGCTGGCAGTACCTGGAACTTCACTGGTAGCATATAATTAATTTGTTCCTCAAGGCGCGGCGCAGTCTGTGCACGGCTAGCTTTGGGGAAACAACACTGTAACGTCTAACATGCAACGAATGCATAAATTAATGAGATATAGTCAATATGTATTTTCGGAAATTGGAAACGTATCACGCCCACCTAACATTAATAATGAACACAAGGCAATGGGAATTGTTGTGTATAAAACATACAATATGTTCGTTAGTTTTCTTTCGTTCAACTATTGTAACGCTTGATGTTTGCTCGAAAGGCTGTTTATAGAATAATTTTAACATTCGGCAAATACTGACAACAGTAATAAAGTAAATCCTGTTAACACGTGACGAAAATTAGTAACTATTTATTTTCCATCAAGTTGTTATTTGCAGATGTCAAAGGTGATAAAAGCAAGTGGAGACACCAGCTTAAAGGTACTTATCTTTCCTTAAAATAATTATGACAACCGAAAATGAAATTATGGACTGAACCGCAAAAGCTTTCGGCCGAGGAAGGGTGAATTAACGCTACAAACCAGTTCAGGTCGACCTATTTGTTGCCGTAGGTGCTTGTATTTGTGCGGGTTTTCACTCAGGTGCACTGCTTTCTCTCTCTTTCTCTTTGCAGGAACAATATGAGTACGAAGTGATGTATGTTTCGTAGAATGCAACAGAAAAGAAAATATGACAAATGCTCTTTTGTTTCTGACGTACAGTAGCGGATTTATGTTTTGGGAATGGGTATAAATCGCTGCAGAAAATCTGTTATTCATGAAATGCCAGAAACCCATGGGAATTATTTGCAGTTCGATCAATACTTTGCGAGTAACAGGCATACGTTCTTTTATGTATAGTCGGTTAGCATATTACAATTATATTCACTTTGATATCTTATTTTTAATACTGAAATCTATTGATGAAAGTCGTCTGTGCTCATGGGTTACTGCACTAAGATTTGCCAGGAAGAAGTCCGTCGGTAGTAATTTCAGGACATACTGCAACATTTACAAAATTTATTTTATTTTAACATTAAATATATATATTTTTATGGCCTTTATGTACTTTTCTTAGGTTACTGATACTTTTTTCATTTCTAAGCCAATTTAACATTAAAATAACATTTCAAAAAACCATTCGACAATGAAGAACTTTACTTTATCATACCCATTTCAGAAACTGTGTTCCAAAATATGCCCTTCCACTTAGATACATTTATTTATTCGCAATTGGAATGATTGCATCAACTTGGAAGTGTTTCCAGCGTAATCCTTAAACTAGCGTTGGTGATTCGCTCAATCGTGTTTGTCCTCGTGATTAGCACTTTTGCATAAACTTCAGACTTTAAGTGTCCCCTCACAGAAAGAAATCAGGGGAAGTAAGATCTAGCGATCTTGCAGGCCAAGGCACTGGACCACCTCTTCCGCTCCATCGACGACTGTAGGCTCGATCTAACTCCTGCTATTCTTGTGGTGTACAACTGTCATTTTGGAACCACATTGTTTGTCGTACGTCCAAGGGAAGGTCCTCAAGTAGCACTGGAACTTCTTTCTGCAAAATGTTTTACCATTTCACTGATATTGTTCACCATTTAAGTTTCCATCGATAGAATATGGACCAATAATCTTATTGCAATTATTCCACACCAAATATTTACGTTCGAAGGATGTTTATGTTCAAGTTGGCGCAACCAATTGGGATTTTCGATACTTGGGGTACTGGGATTATCTTGTATTCCTTAAAGCACCCATTGACCAAATCTAACTAGATTTTGAAAATCATCGCCATGACGTTTTTCGATGCACGACAGCTCTAAATGGATGCTATTTCCTACGGTTCAATATTTGGCAAATAATGGAGTAAGAAATTCCTGATTCGGGAGCTATTTCTCGAGTACTAATGCACGGATTACTGCATCGATCGGATGCGGCAACATTCAGTGACGCCCTATATTAGGTATAACAAATCTTATCTTTTTTTGATTTGCTGCAGTGTTTTAGAGATATTCCAAGATTTCATAAATTTAAGTTTTCGTGTTTACTTCATACGGATAAAGTGCGCGATAATTACTGATGGATCTTATTGCTGTTATTAGAAATCTCTATATGTAGTAACTAATTAACGAAAAAGTATCAAACAGAATGGATTATGTTTATTGACAAATGTTACAGAAAAGTGTAAATAATATTGCAAAGCATTAAACTCTTCACAAATATTCACTGGATCTCTTGGTGCCGAAGTAGAACTCTAGATCACTATCACCCACAGGACATTGGCATTTATCCAAGTGTTTGGTGTCCTGTGGGTGATAGTGATCTAGAATTAAACTCTTTTTCAGAAAAATTTTCTGTGAATCAAGAAGAAGCAATTACGATAAATACGAACATTCCACCTCATTAGCCGACAAATATTTCATCATTTCAGACTGCTTTTTGTAAAAGTTTAAATCTCGTACACTTCGAGTTAAGATATTAGTGGTTAAGACTCCTCTACGTTAATAAACGAGGTTCATAAAACAGTTTGAATGAAAAGTTGTCCAATTAGGGTTTGTTTAATCTTCAGCCTTATTTCCATTAAAATCTAAACTACGTTGAATGAACTGATCTTATTGGCGGAAGCTAAAGTACACTACTGCATATTCCAACTTTTACCATAATTCGTAAAGTATTTGTAAAGGTTTTCTATGCTGTGAAGGGTCTGGAACATAATACAGTAAGTAAATAATAAAGTAAGCAGGCATCATTTCAGTACATATTTAACAAAACTTGCCAAAATAATTTCAATAAACTCAAAGAGTTTTGCAAAACGTCTAATGAAATAAGTATCAAAAATTCATAAATATACTTATGTATAATACCTGCACAAACAAGGTACACTACACCGATTAACTACATTTTTATTTTATTACACACACTAGCGCACGCATATTTACATATAAGTACGTGTATAAGTGGGGGTAGATTTGTTGTCGTCTCTCGCTCAGTTTAGTCACAGTATAGTATTACATATGTAAGCTTACTATCTACTTTTATTTGCGGCAATCTGTATATTGTCCCAAGCATACAAAACGCGGTATCTTCTTTTATATAATATTCCTGCACTTGTCCATGAATGCTTTAACTTCGAGAATAAATAAAAATTACTAGGTGATAAGTCAGGTGAATATGGTGAATGTGTCAGCAGTTCGAAACCAGCATTATGAATAGCTTGTAAGAAGCACGTTGCTTTTGCAGACTAGAACGTCATCTTTTGATGACGAACAATTCTCATCTTTCCTTTCCTTTGATGCAGTTATGAAGTTTATAATTTGGTTCGTGACTGTATGGTCGCATTCCAGGTAGTCAATAAACAGTTTCCCTTATCCATATCATAGTGTAGCTAAAATCTTACATGCTGACGGCGGAGGTGGTCCTGGATGTTACCAATATTTGCTTTAGATTTTATATTTGAGAACAAACTGATGGACCTGCCTTCTATCGCTTCTAACAAAGCTACAACAAAAAACTTTTTTTAATCCAAAAAAATGCTAAATTCGCGCCTGTAGTGTTTACTCGTTCATCAACATTTAATAATGTATCTGTAAATGTGTCCCTTGAAACGCCTGTTGTATCTCTTAGACATCTAGTAATTAACTGAAAATCTGAACTACTCAAGACATATAAACGTCAACATCTTCCTCTAAGCAAGCAATGTGCGATTAACTGGTACACTTGGTATTATTTGATATTAGGGTGGGGTATTGCCAAGTACCTTTATCTAGTTGAATTTGGTTTAACTACGAACAATAAGTATTGTAAGTACAGGCAGTGGCAGGCAATAATTTTAAGAAAATATACATTTTATAATCTTCAACATTTTGTATTCACCCAAGTTATGCTAAATTTCTCAAATACAGATTTATATTAAAATAAATGCTTAAAATCTTGTAAATGCTATTGGGTAATTTAGTTTAATGTATTACTAGTGCCATTTGTTTCGCTCAGCCACTGAAACTTGGCTGACATTTACGGATGCAAACTCGTAATATCGTTTATTTAGCACAAAAGAAGGATATGTAAAAGTTTGCGGACTAGAACGAACAGTACATTTGCCTGGGACATGCTATAAATCACCTAATGAACTGGTCATTCACAGTTGAGGGAACAGGAATTGCATTCCTTCATTAATACGAATGGTTGCTGATTCACGTAGTTTTACTTCCGAACCAAAAATAAATCAAGACTATTCCTCTTTTTTTTATTTTCCCGCGTAAATCTCCTGAAAGAACAATTCCAAATAAATACATACTCTTTTATTTATAAGGCTTTTCCTTTGATTTTAGATAGGTACTGATTTCATGTTTGCTCTTTTGATATACAGATACGACAATACTAAATAGTACCTAGTGAGAACGAGCTTAATGTAAGTGAAGTAGCGATAAAAGTGAATTATAAGTGGCAGCACAATAGCTTTCTCTTTTCGTCATTGAAAATTAATACGATCCAAGCTGTTGTTTAAATATAACGCTTTAGCGTTATATGCACAGGATAAGAAAGTATTGCAATGCATGTGAGCTGTAATGAAAACTCAATAATTTCATGCATTCATTAAACTATTATATGAGTTGTCAAGGCATCTACATCCATATACACATGTATAGTTTCTATCATAAAAACATTATAGTGTAATATATATAATTTAGCATAAATATAAATAGAAAAAAAATTAGTAACTCGATGTAAGTGGAGCGAGAAGTGGATCATACTTCGAGTTACCTATAGAGCATTCCAACCCTAGTATTCAGTACGTGTCTTATGGAAACCGATGACATTGTTGCCACGACTAATTTAGGTTGGCAGCGATTAATGAATGACAAGATATTTGAAATACGTTTTGATTAGAATTTTATAAAATCGGAAGCTGTCAAGTGATTACGATGTTTGAAGTGAGGTTAGTTACGTATTGATTGTGGTGTAATTTAGTTTATTAATTTACGAAGTTAATTAACAATTTTTTGTACAAATCGGGGAGAGTTTTATCGCCCCCTAAGTTCATTCCTCCAGATCATGATAGAGGCGACTATTTTACAAATCTCTCCGGAATGGATACCTTGCTTTAAGCGGAATCAGATGACAATTAACTCAGTTTTCGAAATGATTTGGACGTTTGTCGAAATTATTTGCACTATGTTTTGGAGTTACACCAGCATATTAATTGATCTGGCACTATTGCTTTGAAATAAAAGAAGACAATTTATTACATATTGCTTAAGATAGTATAAGATGTATAGGTATATCTCAGTTTTCGCTATTTCTCACCCATCTTTTGTTCCTGAAGAACGTTACATTAGTGGCGAATCCTCCACTTATTGTTAGTAACATCTATTCATTTATTCTTGGACTTTGCTTTATATTTTACAGTACTAGGACGGGTGGCCTTATAAAGTATATACATTGTAATACTACTTCGATGCAACTGTGCGAAACGGCAAATAGTCCAAAATAAACTAAACATGCTCAATACCCAGAAGTAACCAGAAGACTTTCTCAAATGTAGATGACGTTTATCGCAGCATTAAGGAAATAAAGTGATATGACCTCTGGTCACGATAACTTACCTGGATTTCTAATTCGTGATTGTGCGTCTGTGTTTTGCCAGCCACTTGCAATAATATTTAACCTAGCTATCCGTACATGTACCTTTCCAGATATATGGAAAATAGCAAGAATCTCCCCGGTTTTTAAGAAGGGGGACGTATCGGACATAAAAAATTATAGGCCCATAAATATATTATCTAACTTTGGCAAGATATTTGAGAATGCTTTACATAAGCAACTATCGTTTATGGCCAAACCTTTCCTATCTATTCATCAGCATGGATTTGCGTCCGGTCGGTCTACGTTAACTAACTTGGCTGAGGTAACACAATTTATTAATGAATCGCTAGGGCATCGTCAACAAGTTGACGTATTGTATACAGACTTTTCTAAGGCTTTCGATACTATAGACCACGTATGTATGTATGTGCGGTGCTGGGGTGGTAATCCACTGCGACCTAAAAGATCTATTGTGTCCCCCGTTCTTGCTTACAGCTGGCCTATTAGTCCGATTCCTTTTAGGAAGTGCAGGATATCGGAAGGCCTCAGATTAGGTAGTTCTCCCTCTTCAATTTCATGTGCTCCTAGGCGTAAGGCCCTTGAGTTGCACAGTGCAGAGCAGTTTGAGAGTAGATGAATGGATGATTCATTCTCTTCCCCACAGAATCGGCATTCGGCATCTTTTGTTATTCCGAGCCTACTTAGGTGTCCGTTCAATTTGCAGTGGCCTGGGAGGGTGCCTGTCAATATGCGAATATCGTCGACATCAGAGGCCGAGGCGTATGCCTAGCTAATCCTTCCCCGCCCGTTCTACGTGTGGTCCTTTTCGCTGTGCTCTCCACCAAGATGTGGAGAGCAGCTAGGTTTAATACCACTTCAATGGCTGCTTTGGGACAGGTTTTCATTGCCCCAGGTATGCATACACATGCTAGTCTTTGCACTTTGGCAAGATTAGCCCTCGCACTGGCCAGGTTAGTTCTTTTGCTCCAAGCCACTCCCCTATAAGTGATCATTGGTCTCACTTTCGCAGTATACATCCAGAGCAGTATTTTTGGGTTACATCCCATATTATTTCCTGCAAAGTTTCTACAGACCATTAAGGCCTTTTTTGCCTTGTTTGTTACCTCAAGCACATGCTTGTTCCACGAAAGTTTGTTGTCTAGCGTGAGCCCTAGATATTTCACCTTCATCTTCCCATCTATCTCTTGCCCATCGATCCTTATGGTTTTGAGTCTTGATTTCCTTTTTCTTGTGAATGCTATAAGAGTGGTCTTAGTGGGGTTTATGCTTAGACCCACTGATTGGCACCACCTTTTCGTAGAAGTAAGTCCTCTTTGAACGAGGTCGCAGAGAGTATTCTCAAACTTTCCCCTTGCGTAAATGACCACGTCGTCGGCATACCCTTGACAAGATATGCCTAGTTTGGTCAAGTTGCAAAGAAGTTCGTCTACTATCAAGCTCCACATGAGTGGGGAGGTAACTCCCCCTTGTGGACATCCTCTGGTCGTAGAAATAGAAATGGATTCATTACCCACCTCCGTTTCTACTGTCCTGGTAGAGAGCAGGTGCGACAACCATCTGGCCGTCGTACCGTCTACCCCTCGCTTGGTTAATGCTTTTCTGACAGCCTCATGCGGAGTGTTGTCAAAAGCGTCCTCTATATCTAGAAAGGCGTACACTACAGCTTCCTTCTTCATCAGTGCCTCTTGGATCTGACCCGTCAGCTCCACTAATGCAGCCTCAGTGGATTTGCCCATTTGGTAGGCGTACTAACGGGGGTGCAGTGGCACCCGCTCCAAGATATCTGTCTTTATGTAATTATCTACCGCCTTCTCCACTGTTTTCAGCCGAAATGATGTTAGGCTGATAGGTCTTTGAGATTTAGGGTGCGTGACATCCTTTTTCCCTGATTTTGGTATAAACGTGATTTTAGCCCTTCTCCAAATTTGTGGTATATATCCCAACTCTAGACTGTTCCGACTTATCCGGATTACGTGTGGTAAGATTTCCTCCTGGCCTTTTTGAAGTAGAATTGGAAGAATCCCATCTACTCCTGGTGTCTTAAAAGGCTGAAAGGTGTTTATGGCCCATTTCATCCGTTCGCTACTACATATGTACCTAGCCATTGTTGCAGCTTCCTTAGAAGGTCTCTTATATACCTCGTGTGAATCTTCTGAGGTTACTTTTTTTCCTTCAGGAAAGTGGGTCTCTAGAAGGAGCCGAGCTCTTTCCTCTTCACTTTCGGTAAAGTTTCCATCTGGTTTCCTTAGGGCCATTCCTGTATCAACTCTGCCCTTTGCCAACACCTTGTGCAATCTAGCGGCGGTAGGTGTTGAGTCGATTTCTTCACAAAATTTCTTGAAGCTGTTTCTTTTTGCTTTTCTGATAGCTTTGTTGTAGGCGGTAAGCTTCTCGGCGTAGCTCTGCCAATCTCCGGTACACTTGGCCCTATTGAAGAGCCTTCGCGTATCAGATCTTAACATTGACAGATGATCATTCCACCAAGGTGCGTCCCTACACCGTTTATTTTGTTGAATAGGACAACTGGATTCATATGCATCCAGTATGGCCATACTCACTTCATTCAGATCATTCTCCAACTCCAGATGGTGTCTAATCCTTCTGGTTTTGATGTGCAATAGATTGCTTCTTAGATTGGTTTTGTACTTGTCCCAATCTGTTTTCTTAGGATTTCTCCTGAGTGTTCGCTCAGTATTTTCTGCCTCTAATCTGAACACGCTTAACCTGTGGCCAGAGAGATGTATGTTTGCTTCAAAAATTGTCTCACTTTGGCTTTACCACTAAAGTTACTGACCTAATTTCGTCTTACCTAAGCAATCGCGTTTGTTACGTTTCGTATAATGGTTTTAATTCAGATTCATTCATTGCTTGCACGGGTGTTCCGCAAGGATCACAGTTAGGTCCTCTATTTTTTAATATCTACTTAAACGATTTACTATCTAAATTGGAATGTAATGGTGCAGCTTATGCCGACGACCTTAAAATCTATTCTAGGTTTTCCAGCATATCCGATTGCGTCATACTTCAGAAGAACCTTAATATTATTAATGGCTAGTGTAATCAGAATGGTGTCCATTTAAATATAAACAAATGCGCTATAGTATCCTACACGAAATGTAATACTGTCATTTCATACCCCTACTCTGTTAACCAAATACCAATACCTAGGCAGTCATGTATTCGAGATTTACGGGTGATTTTTGATTCACAACTGTTTTTTGGTGATCACATCAGAGACATTGCGAATACCTCTTCTATGTTTGGGATTTCTAATTCGTACATGCAGATCACTTTCTGATATTAATGTCATAAAGATTTTATTTTTTACTCTTGTTCGCGCCAAGCTCGAGTACGCATCTATTATTTGGTACCCTTACTATTACTAGCAAGATATTAGATTAGAGAGAATCCAAAAACGATTTTTGAAATATTTGTCATACAGGATGGATCTGTGTATCCAGCACGCAGTTCAAACTATAATGACTTATTACATCGCCACAACTTCGATTCTTTGCAATGCCGAAGAGCTGCTGCCAGTGGTCGATTTCTTATCAACCTAATTAAAATGCTACCAGGTATCCTGGTAGTTTGCGCGTTCCTGCTACAAGATCCAACTTATTGAAACGAGCACCACTTTATCACATGGTTGTTAATGCTAATACCGCTATCAGTGATATATTTTATCTATGAGTATCAGACTTAGCCTCATATATGTATTACAAATTGTTGGTATGTAAACCACCAGAATGATATATAATTGTCTCAAACTTTTAAAAAGTTGCTGATATGATCATAAGATGTTGGTCAAAAGGACTGCAACAATTTAAGGCTATTTAGCTATATGTTTATAGATTAAATTGATTTTCAGAATGAAATAGATACATTCATGAAGTTTGTGGACATGTCCCCCAACCAATTTAGTATATTATTTTCAAGCTGCATAGTAATGAGTTTTGATTAACCAACACTTAACAATACATCTCTTGTTTTGTAGACAAATCTACAACAACAAAGAGATACAATACTTTATAGAAAATTCAAACGCATTATGGGTAAAGATCTAATTAGAAGATTCTTTGATAAAATTAGAAACGTATAGAACCAGAACTCTTCAATCTTTGTTGCTCGCACGCTGCAAGAAACAAGAATAGGACTGTTAATGTTTATGATTCTTGATTGCACTCTAAAATCAAATACCTTTTTTCATCTTCTAAGTTTCTATAATCCCATATGTAAGTACATTGTTGTTACTTTAAAATTCTAGATAGCATTTTCGTACAACTTTTCTAGCTATCTACGAGTCTTAAAAAGTAATATTAATTTTATTCCTTCCAATGTAATTAGATATCCATGACACAGTAACATGTTATCAAAGTCTAAAATATCTTGCTGGTAGGTTGGCATATTATAGAATTCATTGCAAACAAATAAATATCTAATAAATGTCTAATTGAAAGAGAACGTAATGCTAATTCTAGGAACCAGAAAAGACATTTATAACTATACAAAGCTGAAACTTACATACATTTAGATCAACAACTTTTTAGCAGTTTTGAACAAATCTTTCTCAACAATAGTAGTATATCACTTGCTGCAACAGTTTTATGTAAATCCACATTCACATTATTATTTAAAGTGTTACAATTACATTAGCATGAAACCTGCGATAAATGAATGTTGGGAATAACGAGATGTACAGATAGCGCCTAGTGTTGAATTTTAATGAGACGGAAGATATATGGATATCCGGCAAAAAGACCAAACTCAGAATTCGCCTGAAAATAAAATTGGTTCAGTTAGAAAGCAAACGCAAAGACAGTAAATATTAATATTCGAAATGCGTGGCCGGGCAAAAATGGTCAACTCTCGGTGTATAATTCCGGGGCGGCGATAAATTATTTATGTGCGGTTTCATTAGCAACAAAGGAAACAGTCACGGGACCGCTGAGCTCCATGATTTTGACGCATTCCTTTCTTGTGAAAATCCATTAAATCGCTAATTTAATTTGTGAAGTAGAAATACAATTACAGCGAGTAAAGGGATTAGTGACATGGAACAAAACCATTAGAGATGAATATTAACCTAAAAGTTCATATGATCGGACTTTTGACCAGATTCTCAAATATACATATATGCCGGGGAGCTTAAAGAATTAGATTTCTTTAATACATATATGTACTTAGTGTATGATTTTTTTTAGACAGTATTTAAAAAACGACTGTATAATCATCACTACACTGTAACGCATAATATAAGTGCGGAAACTGCTTTGTCTAAGCATTCTAAAGAATTACGACATAATTTTGATTTTCAAAATGTTAAGATTTCAAAAAAAGAAAATAGTTATGAAACGAGATTAATATATGAAATGATATATCTACATTCAAAAAGAAAATAACGCGGTCAATTTTAAGAACAGATATAGAAAATTTAAGTATTATTTATAATAATTTAATCACCTAATCACGCCTGAATCTTATCAAATTAAGCTCTTGACTAGGTTTTTTGCCATGCTTTTCTCTAGTTCTTGAACAGACTTGTTAGAGCTTGACAAAAAAATACATTGATATAAGGATCATTATTCTTATGATTATAAATTTACATTTCACAATTATCTTAAATTGTCCACTATATTGTAAACATAATCCTATATATCACTGAATTTCTTTGTCTGTAGATAATTTTGTTGATAGGCATGGCTAGTTATTTATTTATTTGACACGAACTATGTCAATTTTATTCCACTGACGAAGTTGTAACGTAAACCAAATTAAATTGTAAAGGTTTTGGAATAAATTTGATCTTCACTCGAATTAGAGTGTTGTAATTGACCTAAAAATGGAAAAAATATCAGGAAAATAAGATAAATACATATGTACTTAGTTAAGCTGTTGTTATAAATGTAATATTTCACCAGTTTCTCCCGCGGCTTGTTTCTGATATAGGGACGAAATCTAATCACCAGACTAACAAGGAAACACAGGGAAGTGTCCCTCACCGATTTAAATGAAACTTGGCGGGGGAACGGGAACTTTCATAGATGCTAAATCGCCCGTTTTTGGAAGCCGGTCCATTAGCGAACGCTACCTTTAGATATGCTTCCATATTGCTTTAATATATCCAAAACTGTAAGGCATATCAAAAAAACGTTAAGACAAATATATAACTGTTTTGTGGGTACTAAAGGATAGCAACAATAGTATGGCTGTCATAGCTCCTGTTTTCTAGAAACAATCCCCATCTCCCATATTTTTTTAATATAGAAAAAAAATGATTTGCTGAAAAAATGCCCAAGTTATGCAGAATTCATCCATATATATTAGACATGCAATAAAATAACGCTATTCAAAATGATAGAATAAGGTACGAATTGTGCAGGTATACCTATACGTAAGTATGTAATATCGAGGGCAAATGTAATGCATCAAATTACAATAAAAAGGCGTCTATTGTGAGCTTTCCATTCTGAATTGTTATTGACGTAAACATAACTGGGCAACTGCAATAAGCCGTATAGCTACAGGTCAAAAGGTAGCGAGCAAGAGTAGCAAATTCAAAAACTAATCAAGCCTGAAGTACTTGGAAACTCTCTGATTTTACAAGATAACTAAGAGGTTGGTAATCTATTACATTGTAAGTTATACATATAACTTTAGGCCCAAAATTTATAGTAGATAATATTTAATTAAACGAATTAATTTGTAATGTAGAGTATATTATTCAAAATTCTGTAGTCACATACACAAAACACATTGCGGAACAAGTTCGTAAATATAATATCCAATTATAAAAATGGATATATAGTAGTAAAAGCAAAAATAGATTATAACTATTTGACACGAATTAAATGTCAATTTCTTCCACTAACGAAGTTGTAACGAATATCTAATAAATGATAAAGGTTCTGGAATAAATGATCTTTGATCGAATTAATAGTGTTTGAAACTACCTAAAAGTAGAAAAATATCTGAACTGTGCTTATCTATGCACATAATGGTTAGAAAAATACATTTATTATACCTACGTTTTAATAAATTAAAACTAAATTCATTGTTTCGTGATTGTGTAAATATTAAAAAAATATAAATTTCTTTAAACTGCTACTTCATTTAAATCGTTTCTCAATTAGGCATCGAAAAAAATTCGTTGTGCAAAACATACATGTTTTATCCATATATGTATGTAAGTACATATAATAGCAAACAATATTTACTTTTGCCAAAGAAACAGCTTGTGCTTACGAAATCTAGTTAAGAATTCTAGTCAGCATTACTTCTTAATATAAAGAGTAAATACAACAATTGTAAATAATGACATAATATGTCGCTTTACATTTCTTGCGAATCTTTCTACCTGAAATCCGAAATTGGTATCCGTCTCTAATTCTAATTACAGCCGCCCAGTGCGAGTAGTCAAATGTGTCGAATACCTGCGGAAGGCCATGTCGCATGAAGTCTGATTTCATTACATTTGCCCTCGAATAGTACATACGTATATATTTACATAGGTACCGAAAAAGAAAAATTATCGGGGAATCCAGCAAAAAATACCAAACTTTAAATTGAGTTTTCTATTTTTTTAGCCAATATTTCGGACGTGCTTCATCAGGGCAACTACAAGGACAAAAACCATGGTCAATTTTTTTTTTATAATTGTTTAAATAATGTTTACTTACAATTTTAAAACTCATTGAGAGAAAATACCACATTAAACTACTATAGAACGAAGGATGATTGTAGATTTACCACTGATACATGTTAAAATTTAAAATTCAAAGCAAAACGACATTACTATAGTATTAACGCTTTAAAATTGCACGTGCAAATGACAACCTTTAACCATGAGAAGCATGTGTCACAGTTGATGCAGGTGGTACCAATCTTACGCCACTACCAACCATGAGACCCAACAGGACAGTATCGTGTGAATTATTATTATATCATTATATTATATCATTAAAATGATGAATAAACATCAACTAAATTTTGTAGATTGAGATGTCTGCTAAGGAACTCCCACATGTGAGGTAGTGCAAAACCCCAACCGTTCATATTAAATTGATATACCTAAATGTCGTAAACAGAAAATACAAGCTCAATGATTATATGAAAGTGGTGATATTTTTAACCTGATTTGAAAATTCAAGAAAGAAAATTTAATAAAGGGGAAAAGTAAGACCGAAGGCTGAATATAAATATATATATATTTGAATTATAATTACTGGATTACTCGATTATTAATGTTGATAGTTAGTAGATATGAATAAATTTTACTTAAATTGTCAACATCAGAGCTGAAGTTCATGTTATTAGTGTTTTTTTTTATTTAAATCATTTCCAACCACATGTGCTTTAGCTGAACACATGATTAGACTGCGACATGAACCTGCTTTTGAACATACTAGAATAAAAGTGATATTAAAACCAAAAAAAAAACTAGATGTGCTTTAGCTGAACACATGATTAGACTACAACATGAACCTGATTTTGAACATACTACATTTTAATGTTTTCACACCATACGGTCACTGTTGGGTCTCATGATTGGTACTGGCGTAAGATTGGTACCACCTGCATCAACTGTGACACATGCTTCTCATGGTTAAAAGGTTGTCATTTGCACGTGCAATTTTAACTTGTAATGTCGTTTTGTTTTTAATTAATACAATTTTAACATGTATCACTAGTTAATCTGCAATCATCCTACTATAGTAGTTTAATGTGGTATTTTCTTTCAATGAGTTTAAAAGTTTTAAGTAAACATTATTTAGACAATTATATAAAGCTCAATTTAAAGTTTGGTTTTATTTGCTGGATTCCCCGATAATTCCTCGTTTCCGGTGTTGAACTCCAACGGCAAAGAACCCTTGTCTGTTATATTTAGGCAAAGACGCCATTCAGAGAGAATGTAGGTACGTACAAAAGCGGGCTGACGTAGCGGAAAGGAAAGAAATTGGAAAAAGGTTTTTCTACAGATGTCCACCGTAAAATGATTTTATAAGGAAGACGACTTCAATGGGTTACAGAAATTACGCCACATTGAAACCGCTATTTTTGGAAAAATCAATACTTCAAAATACAGCAACGAGAGTAAATGTAACAAGATGCTAAAAGTGTCTCAACTTTGGACATTATAGTAGGGACTGTAACGGCCCGGATCGATTGAAAGATTGTCTCAACTGTGGCAAGGAGGGCCATAGAGCAAAAGACTGCAACAACGCAAGCTGCTGCACAACTTGTAATCAAGAAGGGCATAGAGCAAAGCAGACAAAATGCCCCTATTACAGAAAGCTTGTAAATGATAAGGCAAAAGAGATTGCAAACGGAGCTAGAAAGGCGATGGCCAGTACTTCTGAGGCAAGAAAGAGCCAAGTCTAGTGTCAAAGTGTTATTAATAAACGTGGGAAGGTCTTATGCAGCTCAAGACATGGCATATGCAGCGAAACACCTAGGAGCAGACATCTTAATCGTGTGCGACCCGAATAAAAAGCGAGTCGAGGGGGTTAACTGGCTAAAAGACAACAGAACAAATGTAGCGGTACTCTTCTTAAATAGAGGCTTGGAAGTAGTCTCACATAAGCGGGGGGGGGGGGGGGGGGGGGGGGGGGGGGAGGGAGAGACGAGTATATAAGCATTACTCTAAAGAGTTTCGATATTATATGCGGCATATCTCCAAACATTAGTATAGTAGAGTAGGAGGCAGAACATACACCACCAACAGGCCATAGTGCTAGGGGATATAAATGCAAAGTCGCCTTAATGGGGGTCACCAGTGCGTGATTAGAAGGGAAACTACTGGACAGAATGGTTGTATATGGTAGTGCACAACACGGAAATTAGGCCAACCTTCATCAGAGGAACAAGCGAGTCCTACATCGATGTGACCTTCTCAACAAGTAGAGTAGCAGCACAAATCAGCAACTGGGAAGTTCTAGAGGCAGAAACCCTAACGGAGCACCAGTATATATGCTTTGAAGTCAGTGGAATAAAAGCAACAAGGAGGCACACAGAATGCAAGACAATTGTGGACTGGAATGCTTTTATAGACACCATCCAAATAATAGGAGAAGAAACGACCTCAGCTACATACCAGAAGTGTAGCAAACTGATTAAGCAGGCTTATACTAACAATAAAAAACGCGATAATTCGATGATAAGCATCCCCTACTGGTGGAGAAATGAAAGCTAAGAAAATAGAGGAGTGCAACAGTGCTAGACTGAGATTAACTAGAGCAGGGAAAAGAGCAGGGATTAACATGGAAGGTCTAACGGAGCCGAGAGAAACCTACAAGCTGAAAAAAGGAACTTGCAAAGCAAATAAGGGACGCAAAGAAAAGGCACTGGGATAGTCTGCGTCAGGAGTTAGAGGAAGACATATGGGATGGCGCATATAAGATTGTTACCAAAAGGCTCAACATATTAACACCATATGAATTAAACATTGACAGGAAAAGGCACGTGGTAAAAGGATTGTTCCCATCTACAAGAGAGGAATGGCCAGATGGATGCACTGAATTAAATGTGACAGAATTCACTGTGGAGGAATTGAAAATAGCCGCTGCAACCATGAAAAGCAGAAAGGCGCCTGGGATGGGCGGAATCCCCCCTGAGACTGTGAAACTTGCAGTGGATCACGCGCCCGGTCTGGTTCAGGCGGCTATGAACGAGATTCTACGCACTCAAGAATTCCCTGAAGAATGGAAAATTGCCCAAGTTGTTTTGATCCCCAAGGGCGGAAAGTTCTCTGAACAGGCAAATTCCTTTAGGCCACTGTGTATGTTGAACACGATAAGTAAGTTGCTTGAGACGCTAATAAGAAACAGACTACACAAAGAACTAGAAGAGACAGGAGGACTGCACGAACATCAATATGGCTTCCGAGAAAAAAAATCATAGATCATATAGATGCGCTGAAAACTGCGGTGGAGACAATCAGAGAATTTGACATCAGGTGGTGCGCCCTCATAACATTAGACGTTAAAAACGCATTTAACACGGCAAACCACAGATTAATAATCGAAGAACTACGGAAAAGGAAAATCTGTAGATATCTCGTCAATTTAGTCTCGAGCTACCTAAGACGTAGGAAAATTGCACTGAATAATGAAGAAATGGTAGAGTGCGGTTCAGGAATTCCACAAGGACCGGTTTTGGGACCAACATTATGGAAAGTTTTGTATGACGGTGTACTTGGACTGGAACTTACAGTGGATGCTAGAACCATATGCTTCGCGGACGACTTAGCTCTGATTGTAGGTGCCAGAGATGAGAACAGGCTCATGCATAACACAAATAAATGTCTTGAAGAAATCAACACTTGGATGGAGCAGCATCAGTTGACGCTTGCACCAGAAAAGACTGAAGCAGTTGTAGCAAAAGGAGGAAGAAACCGTGGCTGTATAAGTTTTATGTTGAACGGGGTGAGGATAGTACCTAATAAGAGCGTCAAGTACTTAAGTGTCATAATAGATGAGAAGGGGAACTATGGACAGCATATACGTACGGTAGTAGACAAAGCTGAAGAAAAGGCTGCCAAAATAGCAAGGCTGCTGCCCAACATTGGAGGGCCCAGGAGTACTAAGAGAGCCATATTAGCTAGTGTCACACACAGCATATTGTTATATGGAGCGCCGATATGGATCAAAGCCCTAGAGCGGAAGAAATATGTAGAACAACTTGCTAGAGCTCAGAGAAATATGCTACTGCGAGTAGCATCTGCATACAGAACAGTGTCGGGCTTGGCGCTGCAAGTGATCACAGGGTCCATACCCATTGATCTTCTAGCTCTAGAAAGAACCCACACCCATGCGCATAGAGGTGAGGTATAGAAGCCAGGCAAAACACTCTAAAAGAAGAAAGAAAAAATGGGAAAGGGAAACAGTAAAGGCCCAGTGGACTAGACGATTGATTAAAAATATTGATGCATGGATAAATTGTAGTCATGGAGAAGTCAAGTACTACCTGACTCAGGTTCTCACTGCCCATGGTTGCTATAGATATTATGCAAAACGGTTTGGTAAAGATGGGTCAGACGAATGTATATATTGTGGAGCAACAGACACAGCTGAACACACAATTTTTGAGTGTGACAGATGGAGGGATCACAGGGAAACAGCCTATAGATTGACCGGCCCACTGACACCGGATACAATAATAAACATCATGATAACCAACAGGAAGAATTGGAGAGTGATAGACACCATGGTAACAGCTATCATGAAGCAAAAAGAGAGTGAGGAATTTGAAAGGCAGTCGAATAACTGTGGAAGACGCAGTGTAGATGTCTAGTGCCAACCCGAACCCCTAATAACCTGGTGGATGGGAGACGTAGGGAAAACTCGGCAAAAAATAAGAAAAGACAGCCCGAAACCCAACTGAAGTTATGCCATGAATGGCGGTTCCAGGTGGGGAAATGTGGGGCGGTTCTGACGGTCCTCTTGTCCGGTCTTTAGACCGGCTACGTCCGTTAAAAAAAAATACAGCAACCATTGTGTGATATAAAAACCATATTGTTTTAATTTCTGTTTAATAGAACGTATTAAGTCCTATACGGTACTCATCTAGTTGCTGTTTATCTTTCAATAGACTACACCACGTATTTTAAAAACACTTCTAAACGCTCTTGCTCTAAACGAATTAAGGTACCGAAGTGATTATGGTTTTTTTTGTACTAAATATATATTGAGGAAAGGCGAAAAAGAACTGTTAAGTAACTGTTTAGTTTATCAGGAAACTTGGATGTCATTTTACAAATTGACCGTGTGCTCTTCTCTGATAAACAACTAATTAAACATTTATTGCAACTCTCTGCTGTAATAGGGTCGCTCTTTATAAATCTTTTAAGAGTGAAGTTACTAGGAATCTTAAAAAGTTCTGCAGGTGTTTCTAACGAGAAATTAGATATCCCTTGCAAATAAAATTATTAAATAATTCTACTAAATTTATTTCGTAAAGCAAAACCTTGTTTTACACAGCAAATACGAGTTGGTATTCTCCTCAAACATCGTTTTTTTTTTCTATAACAGAAACTTGGAAGCTTCAATATTGAGAAAACGTGGATTTTTGCTCGACAAGTTCGTCGCAGACATAGGGCATATTATGGATTTTATCGTAACGGAGCAACGTTTAAAATTCAATATTATTTGATAATCCGATCAAAGCATAATTGAAATATAATTGTAAACTTAAGGATTTTTGAAATTATGAAATGTTTAATAAAATGTTTATTAACCAAAGAAATTATAACGACTACACGATAGAAATTAATCCACTAGACATCAAAATGCTAATATTTTATCTGCCAATAGTTTTATTATTACCAAACTGTAATTCAGGCAAAGTAGTAAATCTTAACGCTCCAGTTTTAATTAAAAATATTGAAATTAACATAGACATAAAATGTTTTCCGTTCTCTTATTTAAAAGAACAGATGTAACAACAGTAATTTATATCACTTTTTGCTTAACAAAAAACAAAAATATTGAAGTCTGACAAAGGTTATGAAAGAGTGTTGTTTTATAATGGAAAAACCTCAATGTGCAGTAGTACCACGCACAGTAGTGCCTGGTTTCAAAGAGTTAATAAAAAGACACAGTAGTTGAGTAATAATCATAATAGTAGTAGTAGAAAAGCAAAGAAAACGGAAGGGTTATAAAATGAAGAACTAAATACATACAATACAGCACCGAACAAAATATAATCGTACGAATGTAACGTACCTACAAAAGGAAATTGTGGTTTAGTTTTATTGTAGATCCATGTGTTGATGGCATTTGACATTTGTGGATTCGTAGCAACTAAAACAAATTGAAGAATGTAGCCCATTTTCTGGAGAAGAAACACATATGTACATATAGATTGTACATGTACTAGACAAAAACCTTTGCTGCTAACAAAAATAGTAAATCAACAGTTATCATTTCATAGATTGTGCATGTAGTAGCAAGTGGTTAGTTTGTGCTTTCTCTACTACTAATATTATCTGATTCTACATCTTTGTTTTTCAGTCCTTAGTCACTCCTGCTTACTCTACTATATTCTTGAACTTGTGGCCGTAATTTACTTGTTGCAATTAAAAGAAGGATATTGTTTATAACCAAACATTTATATGTGCGGACAAGTTGAAAAAATATAACTGGCTTTAATTCAATGAGTCGACCTCGAGACGCCGAAAAATATAGGTTTAAGCGGTAAATTAGAGAACGGAAGTGGCAAAGACGGAGAAAACAGAAGATGTAATAACAACGAAAGAAACTGATGTAAATCATCCTGAAAAGATGTGCCAGTAAAAATTACAAGCGGAGGTTTCCGTCAATTCTGATGGTTACAATCTATAGTGCTCTTTTTTACCACGATTTAGCATTTCAAATTTATAGATGTGTAAGACTTAAGTGTCACAATAGAGTAGGCATGAAGTTGCTTACAGGCTAGACATTTTTAATAACATCATGAGATGTCATATTTCAGTGCAATCGGTTGCCAAGCGAAGAAACAGAAGGGAAGCAAAACAGTACAACTAGTAGATTAAGGTTCTGATAATGTTATGATAGAAGTAATTTTTTCCAGTTATTAGTTCGACAGACATCATTATTCTCGGCACAAATATTTATATCGCTCTTAATACTTTCCAGACATTCTTACCAATGTTTATAATGGTTCTTGAAAGTATAAGATGCAGATCAATGGCAAATTAGATGATACTGCCTTTAACTGCAAGTTAAATATATGTTTTGGTTTACTTAAAAGTTGCTTACTTATTGATTTTAATAATAACGTGCTATTGCATCAGAGATAGGAACTAAACAACTTAATGCGAAAAGTTATTGATCTGTTTGTCATTTGAGGATTAGCAGTTCGGGTACAAGAGTTTGAAGAGAGGGACGAAATAATACCAGTATTGAATAATAAGTTTAATAAGTTTAAGTACATCATACTTAATATTTAAGAAGTTTAAGTACATCATACGTAATACTAAAGAGCAAAAATAAGATTATGTAGTTGTGTCATTTAAACCTAATAACAGTCTATGTAAGCACAAATTTCCTTATTGATCATAATAAATTTAAATGAAATTGAGACTTCTAACGGAAATTAATTCATACTCATTAATTAACTCAAACTAATAGGTAGAACTAATCAATATTATATCCGACGAACAGGAACCAGTGGTTTTAGTTAAATTTGAACCACTTTAGAACAAAAGATTTTTTTAGTCCAGGCATATTATTCAAGTGGCAAAAAAATTGATGTGCTATCGGTTTACTCGGTTCAGAATCAGTCGAAGAATTTCCAGTTGAGTTTCCACATTTTGCAATGAATTATTCGGTAAAACAGATACTAAAATTCACAAAATACAAGAACTTGGAGTGGTGAAAATACACATGCAATTATTGAGGAATCGCTACGTTCAGACAAAATGGGTGTTTGGGCAGCGAAAATCCAAGGACGAATCATTGCACCAGTATTTTTTCAGGAAACGTTAACTGCTCAAAGATACCCCACAGAAATTTTAGAACCATTTATCAATCAGCTGAACTATGATAAAACTCAAAACGCATTACTTCCAACAAGATGGGGCACCTTGTTACTATACTGCGGAATCATTGGATTGATTTTGGATCTTTTGATCAGAGTATAGTTAGGTAAAATTTCTTGACCTGTACGTTCGTGCGATTTAACACCTTGCGACTTTTTCATGTGTCTTTATCTAAAAAATAGCATATTTCGAACACCTGTGTTGAATTTGTATGATTTGCAGCAACTATTCCAGAACATGGTTAGAAATTTTGAACGGAGAAATTTAAAATGTATTGCTGTTGAAAACCATTTTCAACACTTGTTATAAATTTCAATTAATATTCATTTATTCGTATTGCAAAATACAGACTACATTAATATATTTATTGTATTATAGTTTTAATTTATTCATTTTTTATTACTATGTGTATAAAACTGCCAAAATATTTACAACTTTATAGATAAAGTAGTCAGTTCCAATTAACGATATACTTAAAAATAATCTCAATATGTTTCATGCTACTTGATGACATGTGTATACATTCAGTTCTCATTAGCACCACTATTTTCGGAAAATTATTAAAAATTGCAAAAAATAACAAAACTTAATATTGATGGTTCTTTACTTAAAGGCACCAGTAACCAGTATTTGTTATTACTTATAAATATAACAACAACATTAAAGTAGCACTTATAAACTTCGAATGAAGGAGGCTGAAAAAGGCATTAGTAGTATACATACATATATGTACATATGTATGAAAGAAGTGCAATACCTCTAAGCAGTACGTACCAATAAAAACAATTATTTTTGTTGCCAAATATTTAATTATGACTGAAGTATTAACTTAACATCTGCTAGATAGCGTAAGCTTTTTGATTTGTTTTGTTAAATGATGTTTGCCCTGGTGTAAAACTGTTGTAGAGACCGAATGATAGTTTAATATGTGTTAACGGAATAGTTGCTCAAATAAGATATACATATTTTGAATTGAGTTAACGTATTCCTTTGTGTACGTCTTCATGACAATCTCTGGTTCCGACGAATCTTTATACGACACATTAGGCAAATTACATTACACTATGTAATTTTAGATACGCAGATTGTCTGATTTTATTGACACTGTCTGCGCACAGCACCTTGTTAGGATTTTGCTTTGCGCTGGTAATTTTCCAATAATTTAAATCAAATACTATTGCTTCTTATCAACATAAAATAAGCTCTTAACTAAATTAAGTTTAATATTAGACGCTTAACATTTATCCTTCCGAAATTTTCAAATATCAAGAAATTCCTCATTCTATTTAAAACATAACATGCAGGATAGTGATTCTTTTATCGTTACAACATACCAATCTAAAGTGGTTCCCAACGTCGAAACGGTAATCCCAACTAACGACTCTTGCACGCTTAGCTACCGTTTTAGATGGTATTTGCTTTTATTATGTTTCATATCAAGTCGTAGCTTACGATTATGAGACTGTTACAAAGCAAGTAGATGCCAGAACTCAATTCCCTCTGGTACCCTACTGTATAACACTACGCATTGGCTCGTGCATTATTACCGCAGCATTCTACCTTCTCTAGCTAAATCATTTTGGCCTGTATGAGTCTGAAGAAATCCCTAGATGCTTAACACGATAATATAAATCGAACATGCGGTGATTTTAATTCGTAGGTTAACAACCTAACCATTTTGCTAGACAACAGACACATGAATTTATATAACGCTTTTATAAATTTATTACGCCAACAAGGATACTGTACGTTGGATGGCTGCTTTATTTATCTAGAAAGTAGTTTTAAATCAGATTGTTAATTAATATTCACGTATCTTTAATATTGTTATTTTGTACTGAATAGAATTGACAAACTGAAGAATAAAATGTCATAAATATACAAAACTTCTTTCAGTTTCAGATGGTGTTTACATAATTGTGTTCTTATGAATTACTTCTGACTAGCGGAAATTTTCCGCCCACATACTATTGGATTAGCAATAGTTGTACTCTCATATAAATTTATTCCAAGAACTATATGAAAATGATCCTGTAACGTTACTGCGCCAGGTGAACACCGAGAATGAAACATTCAACATCTTATTGCTCCAGGAAACAAAAAATACCTGAAATATATTTAAATATTTTCCTTCTCTGAAACCAGTGTGACTCATTTTAAGGTATTTAGCATTTATGTATGTATACTACGATTCAGAAGTATTTGGAAATTTATTATAGATTTCGAAAAATTGAATGAAAGCACCTAAAAAAAAGTGAACATATGTATGTTTATTATTTATGTATTCTACATATCTTAGCCAGTGATAGCAGATAATGGTTCTGAAGGAATGGTATTGTTTTCTAAAATGTTAATATATCAATTTATCATCGATCAACATCGATATCACCCACAACTTGATTCCAAAAAGTCTTAACTCGTCACTGAACCACCATAACACTAGAAGCAACATATTTTTCTTTGGCGCCCTTACCACTTTTCCGAACGAAAGCACCTTTTATTGAACGTAAACTGTCCAATTTTGAGTCATCAGCCCTCAACACTTTACTGAAGTATTCACGAGCCCAGATTAAACGTATTCTTTTCTTCTGTATGCATAATAACAGATCTTCCGTCACAATTCATCTAGGTAGACCGACGCTAGAGTTACAGATTTTCGGCCTCCTGTACCGAATTCCGTCACAATTCATCTAGGTAGACCGAGGCTAGAGTTACAGATTTTCGGCCTCCTGTACCGAATTCCGTCACAATTCATCTAGGTAGACCGAGACTAGAGTTACAGATTTTCGGCCTCCTGTACCGAATTTAGCAGTAATTTCTAGGTTTGTTTTCGGTAGAATTTCTATCGTAATTACCAGTATTGCACGATTTTCAGTCGCCCTTCGTGTTCTACTTCGCGGTTTATTTAAGACAATACTTATTTCATAGTAGAGGGCCAGTCAATTGAAAGAGAATACAAGAACGGGTATAGATATAGAGAGTAGACGAAGTAGATTTTAGAGCTATAGATGAGTTAGTTGTGATATATGTATATATCTTAGAAACCCTTTAGGTGATAGTCTTGAAATTGGTCTTTAAAGAAATTGCAGGAGGAACACCAACTGTACTTTGTAACACCGTTGATATAAACCTAGAAATGTTGTGCCAACTCTTTGAAGTATGGGTTTGATTTGAATTTGACGGGCAAGTTCTAATTACTTTATTTTTGTAGCTGCTGTGGTGAACTGAAGTTCCATGATGCAAGTTGCTCTAAAGGTTTGGGTGCCTTAGGAGTAGGTATGTTATTTTTTTTATTTCTCTAACTGGGAACACCATGTATATACTATATTATAGAGTATTCCATACATTAGATTATAGTATTCCATACTATGTTATAGAGTACCTATATTCCCTGAGTACCCAGGTACCAGCTTTTATCATAACGCACCCTAGTTTCTGAGAAAAATCAATATTGTTGGACGCGTTCTTCTTATACCGTTAATATTGGTCCCCGTATAAGCAAGCGTGCGTAGCGGTGTGGACTGGGTCAACCCTGGTGGCTCGCGTTCGATTCCTGCAAATGGACTTTTTTTCAATCTTATTGTGCACAATATCAAGAATTATATTTTATGTAAATTATTCATAAATGGTATTTTTTGCCGTGATAATTTTATTAATACATAAAATTGAAGCAATTCTGCGGTATGATGTATCAATTCCTTCGCTCGCTACGCCAGAATACGATAAAGTCGACGAGCACCAAGCTCATTTTATAAACGACAACTTTGCAGGCATCGTCTCATAAGTAACAGAGGGATAGTTTTCTTCCCTCTACCAATAGTTTTGACGCAAGCCATGCGTACTTAATCATTGGCACGACGACAGAAGCTTAAAATATCATTTATGAATAATTTGCACTAACTAAAATTGTTAATATTGTGCACAATAAGATGGAAATACTAATTCACCGGTAGGAATAGAACGGCAGGTCGCAGGCTGTGTAAACCATTTCTAATTAAATATTCTTCATATGTAAGTATACAGCCAAATAGAATTGTGATTTTCAGTATTCTTCACTACTTGTATTTACATTTAAATTTCATTATTTTGTTTGGTAATCAAGGTATATCCGCATATCTTAGAAGTTTATATACTCCTATGTTTTACTCTAATAAATCATTAATTTATTACAAGTTTATGCAAAACCAAATACAAAACTTCCCACTACTACTAATGCTACGTGCACTTACTCCCACCGCTTTCCGTCTGATTTGGCATTTAGAGTGGACGGTCATTTTACCTCCAGGACTAAAAGAACCACGACCAAAGGATCAATTTTGGTAGTGATTGAGCGCGTAATTAGGTGCAGCCAAGCTAGCTTTTTTGAGTTCACTCCTTGATACTAGAATATTATACACTTATCAGACAGAAATTTATGTATGTAGTATAAATTAGTGGTTAGCTGCAGTACTCTTCTAAAATATATTTTCTAATAGTAATTAAGTTTAGAGATATAATGTCTTGTTTGTGGTATGGTTGAATATACTGTAGTCAAGTACCTGTATGATTCAAAACCGGCTGTGTGGCGCAATGCCTAGCGCGCTCGCTTCACAGTCTGGGGGTATCGGGTTCGATTCCGGTGCCTTCTTTCTGAATTTGGTTTTCTGTAGTTTCCCAAATTCCACGGCAAATGCGGAAAGATAACATCTTAAGTCGGTCTACAGCCGCAGGCGTAATAATAACTCATGGCCAGCCGATGCCCCCTGTAATTGGCGCAAGCTGTTGGGGGATGCTAAGGCATGAATTATTATTATTATTATTATTAAAACGTACCACCACAAAAAACTAATTCAGCAAGCAATAATCACCAATAAGTCTCGTAAAACATGAACACCGAATTAAACAGTGGAACTTAACTGATTAATGGACAGTACAAATTACTAACAAGGATTTAATACAAAGGGGAACAAACAAAGCCGATTATCGATGGATGGTCGAGGTATGTAAATATACATTTGCTATCTGAGGTTATAATAGCAAGGACCGTACTGATTCTAGCTTTTATTCGATAACGTAAATATGTAGTTTACATTTCGATGTGAAGTTCGCTATCGAGTTTCATATGTGCGTCTAAAAATCGACCATAACTGTAACATGCAGTAAAGTGTAATACCGGGATACATCTGGTTAGTGATTTGTTATGTAAAATTTGATACGGTGTAAAAACATGATTTATTATAATTATTAATTACATATGTATTCGAATATGCTTTAATTCAACCTCGAAAATGCTCATAAATATTTTATTTGGATAATTTTCTAGTATTGTCAATATATGTATATGCAATTGTTACGCTACTGCTGCTATATGTTAGATATAAGACATTATCTTACTTCTTAGAATTACAAAAACAGCAACTTTGCATTTTATATCATTTCGTTCTGTAATACAGTCATACAGTTAGTCTTACATTAACCATTGATGTATACTCCGGCTCGCGGAAAATAAACGATTTTTTTAAAAAGACTTTATTTTAAACCGAGTTCGTAAATGGCGCAGTCAGTAGGATATTAAGGAGGTTTTTAGTGAATATAAAAATCGTGTGTTTTTACACTTTGCCTTAAAAATTCCAAACTTCCCAAGAAAACCGGAATCATCGAGATTCAAGCGAGAACGACCCGGACAAACATCGCCGAGAAGTTCCAACCACCCAGATCATCGAGATCACCGTAGGTTAAGAAGAAACAAGAAGAAAGAAGAAAGAAACAAGAAGAAACAAGATTGAAACAAACGAAGAAATGAAATTAACGATTTTAATGTAAGTAATATTGTTCATAGTTTATAGTTATATTATATTTTTCATTGGCGTATGTCTATTGTTGACGATCTTGACGATATTTTAACGAGACTTGCGGAAATTACGATATTCGACGACATGGCACAAATCAATCTGTCTATGCGCGATTATTGCGAAACTATTCCTCATTTTGATGGCGATCCTTTAAATATTTCCACATTTATTTCAAGCTGCGATTCATTTGTTCAAATATTAGCGCGTCCTAATGATGGTGCGTTCAATAGCTTTCTATTTCGAGCGATAATAAGTAAATTAAAAGGTAAAGCTGCACAAATAGCCTCAGTAAGAAACACCACCAGTTGGGATGCTTTAAGAACTCTGTCAGTCAACACGTTTAGCGACCGAAGAAACGAACTTACTCTAATTTCGGAATTACAGCGTCTCGAACAATATTCAAACGAGTCAGCAATCGATTTTGGAGAACGTTGCTTAAACCAACTTAGTCTATTAACAGCGTGAATCAATGTAACTGAACAAAATGCCGCCTTGAGACAAAATAAAATCGATCTATATCGTGGATTAGCGTTACAAACTTTTATAAATGGTTTGAGAGAACCAATGCGTATTATAATGCAATGCAGAACACCAGCAAACTTGGAAGAAGCTTTAAATTATGCACAAGAACAAGAAAATCTTCAAATGCAGAAACACCGCCAAACGTATATGTTTAAAACAAATCCACCAAAATCCGCACACCCACCACAAAAATCGTTTATACCTGTAACTGTTCCAAAATTTGTTATACCGCAACCGTCACAACAAAATTTCCATAATAATTTTAATCGTCCACAACCTTCATTCAATAATTTCCAACATCGCCCGCAATTTCCTCAAAGTAACTTCGACAATCGCCCACAATTCCAACAAAGACAACCTTTCCAACCCTTTAAACCACCCACTCAAATGACGCGAAATACGCAAGGAAACAAATCAATTTTACCGAAGCCAACGCCCATGGATTGGTCATCATATTCGGGATTATCACGATATACCGTACAGCCCAACCGACATCCAGCTCCAATCAACAATCAACCCCAATTTAAAGTAGAAGAATTATTCTATCAGGAAGATCCTTATCAAGACGAAGCTGCTGCACTAGATTATAGCTATTATTATCCAGAAGAATATACGTACGAAATTCCACAAACAGAAGAAAATACAAACGATCCGTCTCCAGAACATGTAGAAGAAGCGAAAAATTTTCGTATAACAGCCTCGGAAACTACAGCAGAGAAGTAATTGAAATAAACGTTACGACAGCCTCTAAACTTCCATATATTGTGTTACCTGAAACAAATTCTAAATTTATATTAGATACTGGTTCGACAAAATCACTAATTTCTTCTAATTTAGCATCCAATTTCTATCCACATCTAATCAGCGAAGATAACTTCATAATTCAATCTGCACATAATGTTAGTCACCACCACTATAGTGTAATAAAACCACTTTCCAAAATTTTTTACGAAAATTTACAACACAAATTCCACATCTTTGATTTTAACCCTAATTATGATGGTCTTATCGGTTTAGATCTATTGAAAGAATTAAACGCTACAATAGACTTAAAAAACAATCGATTATTAACCCGAAATGCAGTAATCCCTATTCATTCATCTGAAAATAAGATTCAAAACCAATCTCGACAAATTTCATCTCTCAAAAAGTTAACTATTCCACCTAGATGTGAGAAAATTGTTAAAATTCCTGTTAATACAATTCAAGAAGAAAAATATTTGCCCTATCAAAAATTTAAACCAAATCTAGAAATCCCTGCATCAATTGTAAATGTAGAAAATTCTAAATGTTACACAACGATTATAAACTCTTCAGATAACGAACAATATTTCGATATCAAAACACCAATGGCAGCCGACGACTTTGAAATCCCTACTAATGAAGCACAAATGCCAAACTTCGATGAAGCTCAGGTAAATAGATACTTAAACGAAAATGTTAACCAATTAAGACTAAATCACTTGAATAATAAAGAAAGGAAGACAACAAAAGATTTATATTTTAAATACAAGGACATTCTCTATAACGAAAAAATGCCTCTAACATTTAACAACGCAAGCCAACAACAAATCAAGGTAAAAGATGGTACAATACCAACATCGTATACACAAAATCGTACAGATATCCACACATACACAAAGAAGAAGTTCGAAAACAGAAATGGCACATGGTAAACGATTATCGTAAATTGAATAAACACACTAATGCAGATGCTCAATCGCGAATCGAATTAAATCCACTAGAAACTGAATCTATGATAGTCAATATCAACGACGAAGAACTAGAAGAATTACTACATACCGATGAAAATATTCGTTTATCCACTGAAGAAACAGAAAATATCATAAACGACTTAGAAGGAGAAAACGACCTATTAGATACAATAAATTCTAATATGGAAGATGGACCCCCGAACAGCATACCGATTCAAGAAGAAGTGATCAACAACAAACAGCAACAAATTCATGTAAAAACCGTTCATATAAATCCACAACCTGTAAAATTTACTATAAAAGATGGAAAGACAATTTATCGCATTCAAATACCTAAAACAGATAATTCAAAACTAACTCAAGACTTTATGAAAGGTTATTTGCAACCCAATCGGAAATATTATATCATGTTCGATTTAGAAGAAACTTATAACCAATTCTGTAGAGAATATTGTAAGCTTTTCGGACAAAACGGACCAGAAATAATACGATGTACAAAAGAACTAGAAGTGGTAGAAGATGAAGAAAAACGAAATGAATTAATAAAAAATCATCACGAAGGAAAGACGAACCACAGAGGAATAACGGAAACTATTTCATATTTACAAAGAAGATATTATTGGAACAAGATGAACAACTTATGAAAAGCCATTTGAAAAGATTCACATAGATACTTTTTCTGTACAAAATTCTGATTTCTTAACAATTGTAGATGCTTTTACGAAAATAGGTCAAGCCTATTACATAGAAGGTAAAACGGCAATTGAAATATTTAATAAATTGTTAGATTTCTTTTCGCATTATGGCATACCAAAATCTATTACCATGGACAATGGTACCGAATTTGTAAATCGTACAATTCAAAGTTTATTGCGTGATCATAAAATTCAAATTCATACAATAACGCCGCATAACCCGCAATCTAATGGTATTGTTGAACGTTTTCACGGAACCCTATTAGAACATTTAAGAATCCTAGTACAAGAAGTAAATGAACCAATACCGAATCTCATGAAATACGCAATAATTGGATATAACAACAGTATACATTCTGTTACTAAACATACACCATTTGAATTATTATTTGGCCACACAGCGAATTTAGATCCTTTTGCATTGTATGAACAATATCAGTCAGAATATTACGAACATTATAGTAATTTACATAAAGAGAGAATGAAACGTCTTTATGATGTAATTAAAAACAATACTCGGATTAGAAAAGAACAAATAATTACCAAACGAAACACTAGCATTCCAGAATCACCCTTCAAAGTAGGCCAGCGTGTTTACCTAAATCAATCTAAAAGAAGAAAACTCGCAAATAAATACACCGGACCATATGAAATAATTGAAATACGTCCGAATCATACATGTATTGTCAAAAACATAAAAACTAACACCGAAACTATTATACATATAAACAGGTTAAAACAACCACCTGTTTCAGATCCTGTGTCCTCATAGGACTCGTCGTGTTAGAAGAACAAGACGGAATAACCATTACAAAAATATCCAATAATCCGGGAATTTTACCATATAAATTAGGCACTGCAAAAATTAAAGATAACACATGGACGCTTGTAAAAACAATAAAAATTGAACCACTGTTAGAGGAATAGCACAATTTACGAAATATGGCAAATAAATTAAATTCATCATATTACGAAGAAAAATCCGAAAAATGGTATATTACGGAAATGCATAATTACCGCTATATTATTGATCATTTACAAGGAGAAATCGAATATTTGATTGAACAAATGCTACCCAATCAATCCAACAACAGCAAATATAATGATACTAGAATCCCTCATCGATATCAAAGCATATCAACAACATTCAACAGTTACCTTCTTTCTAAAAGTGCCATTAGTAAGCAAAAACACATGATTTGTATCATCTATATTCATTACTATTATCAATCATTAACGCCATGAAATTTATAATACCAACCGCACACTACGTATTGTATAATGAACAATATTACGGTAATTTAAATGATAATTGTAAAGAAATTCTACCAGCAAAATTCTTGTGTAGTGACATAGAATTATTACCTATATCTGCGGAAAGTCCATGTGAAATTCAAATAATTATGTTAACTAATCAGTATCAAAATTGTAAACAAATTTCAATGAATCTGAAAGATGTTAAAACACAGAAAATTGAAAATAATAATTGGATTGTTGTATCACCACATCAAAATAGGTTAACGTCTCATTGTAATGATAATCAATACATTAAACTTATTCAAGGAACAAATATTATCCATATCCCTTTAGGATGTAGTATTAGTATTAATGGAAGAATAATTAAAAATGCTCAACTTGTTAGGAGTAGCCAGAATAAACCGCTTCAGTTTGAATGTAATATAGAAATAAGTAAAAATAGCAGCCGCAACATTACAATTAATTCTTTAAGTTTGGAAAGAATCAATTTAGGAAACACAAATAGAATCTTAGAAGATTTTAATACATTGGAAGAAGAATTAGAATCTGTAACACCACTAATAACTAGTAACCCTAGCATTTGGACAATTATATTGTATGTAATATTAATAATTATGCTATTGTATATTATAATTAGAATTGTAAAGGGTAGGAAACTAAATTCATTTTACTGTTTTACCAAAAAAGTTAAATCTGAAAACGATCCCCAAAATTTAAATACTCAAGAATTTAAATTTTGAACTTAACGGGGAAGGTGTTACGCTACTGCTGCTATATGTTAGATATAAGACATTATAATAGCAATTTAATAATTTACTTTAGCTACAAGTTTGCAAGCTGAGCAAACATTTGTTTGAATATGTTGCGCATATATGTAACTCTATGGCGAAAACAGGTAAACATTCCAGTTACTGTTAAAAATAATAAAAAAATGGCTTAGTTTGATAGTAACCACAATTTTGCATCAATCACAAACCAAAATGATGATTACAATTGGTTTACATTTAAACCAATAGTATAACTAATAATCGCAAGGAAATGACGCAATGTCTAGATAGATTGAATAGAAATGTATGTGAATATTGTGTATGTATTATTAACGTTTTTGAACAAACTAAGTTAAGTTAGTTAAGTAAGTAATAGTTCTTTAATTTTCAAGAGAAACTTCCTTTCTCCTCAATTATTAGTTTGTATAATTTTATATTAGTTTCAAAGTAACTACAGTTATGTATAGTAAAGATTAACATACACTTCTCGTGATTTCTATTATTGTTTATGTAATATGAAATGCCAATATCTCCATTCTTATTGTCAGGTTGTCTAATTGTGTCTCCAATATAAACAACACGATGCATATTTTAATCTGTGGCATGTATTACACGGTTAAACCCATAACTGTAACGAGTAGACTCAGTGATTAACGACAGATTCATTGCTGTCCATTTCCGCTATTTACAATGTACATTGATCTGTAATACCTCCAAAACGGCAGAAGGAACTGCAATAGAGATACATATATGGATCTAGAACCAAATATCTCGAAAGGTTGGTGATGTACTCAAGGATTCTCCAAGCGGAAATACATGCTATTGAAAGATGCGTCCAGGTCAACATTGACAGAAGTTACAAAAAGCAAGAGATTATCATACTGTTTGATAGTCAAGCAGCCACCAGGGTGCTGATCTCCAATATCATCAGCTCCAAGATGGTTTGGAAGTGTCTAGACAAACTAAATGACCTAGGCAACAGGAACAAGGTAGCCTTACTGTGGGTTCTGGGACATATGTACAAAGGTGAAAGGAAACGAAATAACAGACAGTTTCGCCAAGAAGGGGGCAAGAACATTTTTGCGGCATAAGTTGCGTACTGGAGAAGCTCAAAAGTGAAGTGGAGCAAAGAAAATCAAAAAATGTACTCGCAGAATCTCCACTTTATGAGGTAAGATACAACACTTCTGAGAACATGTAACCAAAAGAGATCTTCAGAATGGATTAACCTCAGCAGAACAAATATTATTATTGACAGGGAGCCTTTCAGGGCACTACAGATTGAATGGGCACCTTCGTAGACTTGAAATAAAGAAGAAAGGCGAAATTAGATCTTTTAGGTCGCAGTGTATCATCACCCTGACACTACATACGTACATACATATGTACATCTAAATCTGTATCTTAGACCTTGATATATGTACAAAACAATCCATACAATAATACTGGAAAGAAAATCAATCAATCAACAGCCGATTTTATAGTACTTAAGTACTATAGTAGTAATTGCTGGCAAATCCCATTACATATTTTAATATCCATAATCAATGGAAAAAATCTTGTTCAGTGATAAATTGTTTATAGATTATGGTGCGCTGTGTAGTAGGCAACTTAGATTTATTTAACATATTATACATCTTGTACCTAACAATAATAAAATAGAAACATACCGACATGTGTACATATTTGTTAACTAAAGAATATTCATATGATTGCAAGGACTGTGGGCTTGTACATATGTATATGCTCTAGATCATGTAGCACATTTTCGATTCAGAAGGGCTGAATCTTCCGCAGTAGCACAGCACCTGTTAGATAACGTACATAGCATCGATAATCATAGCCTCAAATTAATAAAAGCTATTGATTCACCGCGCGAGTTCGACGCATATGAAAGTTTATATATCAGTAAATACGAGAATCTAATGAACCGAGAAGAAGGAATATTAGAGACTTCTTTGCTAGTAAAAACATTTCTAAAAGGTCACCCGTTTCCCAGCATGTGCTAACAATTCCATTCGGTTTTTGGGCGTAAAGTAATTTATGCATGTTGTAAATACTCCCTAGAAAAGGATGTGTTTTTAAATGTTAGTTTTGACCGCTTAATTACACTAATTAAGTTGTTAATTAGATGTTAAAGAGTGTGGCGTGTGCCTTTTCTCATTTACCTTCCTTCTCCAATACCTTGTTAGTTCTACTATTACATCTTTTCATATTTAAAATGTAGGGAATAGGAAAAGGAACAAGTAAATTCTTGCTTTTATACAATGTCTTCATCGGGCAAGAAATAGCTGTACTATTACCTACAATATATATAGCCCACTATCCTTAAATATTACTTTAGTACTTGTTCTTTAGCACTGCTACAATTTAGTAGATAGATTTAAATTTAATTTCATTTAAGGGTACTGTTACACTGCAATCTATTGGCCTACTGCACTCCTTATATGATCTGCAAGCTGGCAGGGTTTTCCTGTATTTATAGCTCCCCATCCAGTTTATGAGCGGGTTTCAGTGATTGAGATGTAGTTTGATGTCATATGTTCCACATTTTCATTTTCTGTCCTGCAAAACGAGTAGTCGCTATTCTGTTTCGAACTTATTAGTACCATGTGTTTCCCAAGGTAACGATTCCCTGCGAGAAAGCCTGTGATGACATGCAGTCTGTTTCTGCTTAGTTCTCGGGTGTGCTTTGCTGTTTGCTTGTTGATATCTTCAAGGAATACATTGGAATGTTTTAAGTCAAGAATATTCTTCCAGAGCTGAGCTGGCCCTTTTTATGTTGAAGTTCTTTTTTGCGGGTGCTCATCTCCATACCACAGAATGTCTCAGGTTCCACATATGACGGTTTGACGGTCATCGTTGAATCTAATAAATAACAGAAACACTTTACCTTACAAATAAATTATATGTGGCGGTTATGCTTTTTCTATTAACAGGTCCCATACAGTAGCTACTTAAAGATTACGACTATTTTTGTTGAATCCTGTATATCTATCTATCTATTTATGTAACATTTTTATAGTATTGAAATAGTGATATAGATTTTTTTTCTTGTGGTGGGTGCTACTTGCAGCGGCGTTATGAGTTGTTGTCTTGTGTAGCTGCTGTTTGTGCCTTTATGTTCGTAAATGTGCTCAATCGCCTTACTACATCTGCAATCTCAATGTCATATATTACTTGGAAAATTTAACCACGAACCAAGCGATTGATTGATTGATATCTTGATTGGCCTTGGCTACAGTGGCCATTGAGCCACGTCTTTAGAACCAAGCGATCTTTTTCATCGTTGGGTAGCCACTTACTATAATGGCTTTGTTTATTTAACAGAAATATAAGCATTCTATTCTCGTGATGACCTTTATTTTTCAAGCATTAGATATACATAAAATGTCAATATAACAATATAAAGGCTGTCCGCGATATACAAAGCATGCAGTTAAGGGATGATAGCTATAACGATTTAGAAACAAAAATATTTAATATCTGTAAGCGTAAACGAGGAAAAAAAATATTTCTAAAAAACCTTATTTGGTGAAACTGTACAATTTCCATCCATATTTCTCCTTAAATAACAAAAAAAACCATATCAAAAATTTTGAGTTGAAAATAACTGAAAACAACGATGAAAACGAATTCTTTAATACTTTGAAACTCAAACTACACCATACTGTACACGTATTCAATAGAAGCACATCTCTATCACAGATGCAAGCGAAGCAACATATGTTTATACGACCTTGAACTACATTAGACCATTGTATTTTACCATATCATACGAAGTCAATGGCCATACGTTTTAAAAATAGAGGTACCTTTGCGTTTTCTTAATAATGTTATGACAATAAAATCGATATTATGTTCAAGTTAGAGTGAAAAGGGCGTGTTTAATCGCAGCTTTCGATCGGTAAATGAAAATTTAAGCTGACGGAAAGACGCATTGAATGAAAAAAATGTAATTACTGCAATTATGTTATGGCGCTTTAAGTTCTTTCGTAAAGGCTACTACAAAATTTAATTCCTTTCTTTTTTTTGTGATAAATTGGTGGTCCTAAAAAGGACCTTTCTGAGAGACATGAGAAAATGTATTACAGGAAAGGCTCGATGTGTTGCCCATTTGCAGAAGCACACGCCTGTAATCGTCGGATAAATCCTGCGCCGATCGGCTGCCGCTGTATAGTATGCGTCGAAGTTTGTAACATGAGAAATATTTTTTTTCTCGTTTACGCTTACAGATAGACCCAAGGTGTATTGTATGTATTTGTTTCTAAATCGTTGTAGCTATCATCCCTTAAATGCATGCTTTGTATATCGCGGAAACCCTGTATATAACACTAATATAAAACGAACGTATGAAACCAATTTTCTCTAAATGTCTAAATCTATAGCAACCGAATGGATAATGATACACGTCTGTACTTTAATTTTGCAATAGTTTGCATTTTCGAATACATTGCGGATGTAGGCAACTTTACTAATAAACGAAATTTGCATAACTACTACCCCGACACTATTTGAAACCAGATCTAATGGTTAGGAGTTTCTACTCTGAATTCGTTCGACTACAACAAAAATACTATTACCAATAACAGAATTCCATATTTTCATGTTCTGTATTAAAGTATAAAGCTGAATTTTGAGCAGATATCCTCCTTACATTCAAGAAGTTCTTATGAATATTCTATTAACATTCCCGTAGGTTTTCACACTTTTAATATGCATAACGGATCGTCGAGAGTAAATTGCTCGGTATTAATTATTTTGAAGACTTGGGAATTGACAAGAATATTATGTACAAAGATTCACCATTCTGCGAATATTTTGTGTGAAATTACGACATATAATTGAAGGATATAGCGTATTTGCACTGAGAGAAGGGTTTGCGTAGTAGCACCACGGTCCCAAACTTTGAGCGTTTTACGTTAGGCGGAAATGTAATTTGCTCGCGGGAATATATCTTTCTGATTTAGAAGCAGTTTCCTGACTTCTCAGAGAAGTATTTTGAGCGGTGTCATTTTGGGCAAAAAGCATATAGGCTTAAATAATACAGGTTCTGTATAGATATGATTTAGTATACAACAGTACGTTTTATAAAAGACCTCATACAAATACGAATGCAATTTCTATCAATACAAATTGTCTAAAAAAATGTAATCACAGATATAGTATTATGTTTAGCTGACAGCTAATAAAAATTAGATATAATTATACAAATAAATTTCATTATCCCCATATCAGTGGATTTCAATCCACTAATATATTTAAAGGAGTGGCAAAGCAGATAACCTTACCAAAAAAGCAGCAAAAATGCTAATCGCTGTAATGGTCTGCGAAAGAGCTACCTAAAGCAAGCAATTAACAAATGGCGGGACAACATACTAGGACAAAAACAGACACTTTTGTCAGTATCGCTTCAGTTCGCCAAAATGCTGCTATCATGCAGCAAAGGAGAACTATTCGCAGGTCATGCGGCCTTGAAATACCATCCATACAAGCTTGACGAAGCTGAAGAATAAATCTGCCATTTATTTCGAGGAGATCTAGAGACGACACAGTACACATTTTGTGTAAATGCGTTGCTGTCAGTTGTATTCGACGTCAACTCTTCAGTAGGCCGCTTCCAACGTCAATTGAACTACAGGATGAAAATCCTACATACATTTGAAGGTTTATTAAGGCCTCCAAGTAGCTAACATCCAAAATAGCAATGTTACAAAAGACCGATGCAGGTCGCAGTGACTAAAAACAACAATTAACAAGTGGAGGGACAAGGGAGGGCCATCGCACTCTTAGAACATACCAGGACAAAAACTAGCGCGTTTGTCAGGATCGCTTCAGTTTGCAAAGATGGTGCATCATACAACAAAGGGGAACTTGGACTATCGGCATGAATTTTGATAAATCTTGTGGCCTTGAAATACCATCTACACAAGGGGAGGAAACTGAAGATTGCATCTATTCCGTGAAGATCTAGAGACGTTGCTGTCAGTCGCATTCGACGTCAAGTCTTCAGTAGGCCGCTTCTAACACCAATTGAACTAGATAAATTTCAAGGTTTATTAAAGCTCCGAACTAGTCTAACATCCAAAAGGGCAACGTAACAAAAGACCGATGCAGGCCGCAGTGACTAAAAACAGCATTACAGCTCTCAAACTTTATCTTATTTTATCACTTTATCGATGTACTTTCAGTTCTAACAATTATGCTCAAAATCAAAGGAAAAGCTATGACAGAAAAATGACCAAAAGTTTTATTTAATACACTTCAGATTCTTTAAACAATATGATGTTTAGTCTGATCGGTATAGCATTTGTTACAGATTGTGCAGTTTCATTTGCTATATTATTTACATTCTTTACATCTCTAGTGTTATTAAATGTAAATGTTATATTGTTTTACATTTTGAATTTGCTTAAATTGGTTTGATGTGTACATACATAACAGATGCGTTATTAGCTGCATATTTCATTTCCGTGGTTGATCTTAGTCGAGATATTGGGCCGTAAAGGTTTCATTAAATCTAAAGCAATCGTGATAAAATTTGTTATTAAACAATAAGCCAGCCGACACCATTCTTGAAGTAGTATGGAAACAAGGAATATGTAAAGGTCTATTGCAAAAATTGTCCTGTATTGCATGTTTTATTACTACATACATACATGTGTACATACATATAAAGTACCAAAACTCTGTTTAAGAAACTTTCAAAGAAGTTAAAAAATAGAGAAAACTTCAAGTACATAAACATATGTCGTAATGAAAAAAAGGAAAATAAATATATCAAACTTACTATACGACACAAATAATGCAACTTTGACACATATGTATATCACTTTTCATAAGGGGATTAAAACGAACTATAACAAACAAGAAGTAAAAAGAAAAATAAATAGACAAACTATGCAAAAAGAAAGTGCAGTAGCTGGGTTATTAATAAAATACCAAAGACCGAATTAGATATGAAAAGATAATAGAACCAGTGATAAAATACAGGTGGATTTGAAAATTTTTACTTTAGGAAAGCCGCAATATACTGCGCATGGAACTAATGAGCCAACCACTATAAAAAATATTGAACAGCCAAATACAACATACATTACGTTAAAAAGACTTTAAATTACAGCAACTGAGAAAAGTCATACGAAATAATGAAAATTGTAGATCATTTAGTTTACCTAAAAACATAAAAAAAACTGTATTAGGCGTTACAGCAAGGAAGTTTAAGTAAAAGAGGAGAGTTGAAAACACAAGAATTAAAGTTGAATAACATCATTAAGGAGCGGTGATTCAAAAAAAATATATGATGAAAAGTAAACAGGATGGGGAAGAATCTAAAAAAAAAACAGAAAGCAGTACAGAAACTTAAATTAATTTTAAATTATACAATACAGCAACATACATACATAATTTAAAATTAATTTAACTTTGTCGTTTTCAGTCGATATTAGATATAGAACGATGAAATAGAGGAGTAGAATAATTGGTTGCAGGCCAAATTATGTGATTACTTTCATTAGGTATTAAAATTCGTAATATGTTAGAAATTAGTAATTGTATAATGTACACCTTCGCTCAAAAGTGTTTGGGCACCCCTTTTTCATGGATTATTCATACATATTGTATTTACAAAAAAAAAAACAATAAAATGAAATACAACACTAACTTACTTTCACTTTGGTGTCTATGTGGGTGAAAGTTAGTGAGTTTTACTTCGGCACCAAGAGATCCAGTGAATATTTTCAAAATGAAACACATACTTAAAATGTAGTTCAGTACAGTTCAAATACAGTTACAATAATAATTCGTAGGAATTTCTGGAGAAATTTAGTCATTAGATCAGCATATTTAAATTAATTTCCTATAAGGCCATAGGGAAATCTGTACCCTAGGGTCAGTTACATTGTGATATTAACTATGTTAACATCGTGAACGAAATATCGAGTGACAGGTTTTTTAAATGACTATGCGAAGAGAACTTACAATTAGTACGAAAACACGTGCGCTTATAATAGCTTTCCATAAGAGTGGTATAAATAATAGACAAATTGCCAAAAAATGAAAACATGTCATGCTACGGTCGACTATAAGGTAAAAAATATTAGGAATAGTAAGTAATTAAGCAATGAAAAAGCCATTACTACCCAAACAAAATAAGCAAAAGTGGCTCATATAGGTTTGTGCACACCAACACTGGACCATGGAAGAATGGAACAATGCTCTATAGACGCTAGACTACAAATCTGACTGTTCGGAACCCGAAGACGAATATTCGTGAGATTATCGATCGGTGAACGTGTCAGAAATGAGTATATTGCTGCTACAGATAAGCTTGGAGAAGGTTCAAGAAAGTGTGGGACTGAGAACTGACAGCGGTAGTGTAGGTGCTTAAACAGTTATTCAAGACTCTCCCAAAGTCACTATTAACGTAGAACATTATCGTAGATTGCAGTTCTTCGATACTAAAACGCTTCACTTCTAAGAACTGTAAACAGTGTCAATTACATTAACTGAAAATTGTTTTGTGTTATGTTATAGAAAATAGAATTTATTCAAATAGGAAGTACATGGTATAGATCTTACAAGAGCAAAATTAACCTATATATATAAACTTTTTCTTGTACAAAGATATAAGCACTTAAATACTAAACTTCATATACCCAAGTCTCATGATTAATGTGATAAACAGAGCCAATAATTACTATCTTTGAATCCTAGAAAATTACCATCGTCGTACATCACCTACAAGTTTGTGGATGGACATCTATAATTATTTTTTTTAGTAAATCCCACAAAAATATCTTTTATCAATAGTACTTTAATTGTTATCACTGCACTTTATCCGGCGAACGATCTGTATGTGAAAACATTGTTTTACGCAGCATATTTTGTCGAAAACACTTTTCTCGAATCTCAAACTCTGTTTTCATAATCGATGCAAACTTTTATTTCATAGATTTTCTAGCGAAAACCGTTTGTTGTAACCGAATTGCTAATTTTAAACTATCTATGGTTATGCTAACAGTGGGAAAGGGTTTTTCTTTTAATTTTATTTTGTGTTAGAATTTCTTTTTAGTAAAGTAATTTGCAAAGGCTGCCCTAATTTATCAACTATAAAAATTGGGTTTAGAAAATTTGACAGTAAATAAAAATGTTTACATGTCACATAAAATAAATGAAAGTATTCTTTACTTTGTAAAAATCAATTGTCCTGTATATCAATGCGATTAAGATGAAATATGGCATACATTCAACATACTAATAATAAGAGTTATATTTACGTTATTACTAACATATACAAATTAATGTAACAACATACTTTTGAATACAGGGTTATTCACGCTATACGGCACGGAATATTGTGACGAAAATACTTGGCTTTCAAAAAGTTTCGTTCTTAGGATATATACACGTCTATTACGGGTACTTTTTAAAATTATTTTCATATTATACAGGATGTCCCAAAAGCTCTAAAAGTATCAAAGTTGTGTTTTTTTAAATGGAACACTATATGAATGTTATTGCATTTTTGCATTCTCCGATCAAAATAAGTGGCTGTATGCCTGTGGTATTTAAAAATGTCAGATGATTTAGAATTATTGCCAGCTGTGTAGCGCAGTGCCTAGCGCGCTCGCTTCACAGTCTGGTGGTATCGGATTCGAATCCGATGCGTTCTTTCTGAATTTGGTTTTCTGTAGTTTCCCAAATTCCACGGCAAATGCGGAAAGCTAACATCTTAAGTCGGTCTACAGCCGCAGGCGTAATAATAACTCATGGCCAGCCGATGCCCCCTGTAATTGGCGTAAGCTGTTGGGGGATGCTAAGGCATGAATTATTATTATTATTATTATTATGTATAAGAATAATAATGAAGCATATCTTTACAAGTATTCACAAGCTTAGAATGTAATTTATAGTACAACAATCCATTTCCAGACACTTACATATTCGTTTTTGAAAACCCCTGCCAACTCTGGGCAAAATCTGTGTGGTTAAAGTTTCAAAAGCGTTTCTTATGCGTATTTCTATATCGTATGGTGCCATTACTGGAAATGTAGTACAAAAAATTATTATTTTGCGTATTCTGTAAAAATACAAAGACTTTGGTATTGATACCATTCGATAGATAATTAAAAAGTACATTTTCTAGTAAATTAAAAAATATAGCGACACCCTGTATAAGATGGCAACTTCATTATAATTGGGATACAACATATGATCTATTGGCACACTTCATTGTAAATTTCGCTTACATACGTTAAATACTTCTTAAGTATTTAAAATCAAATAAGGTTAGATTTGGAGAAAATTCAAATTACCGCAAAAACTTTAAGGGTTAGGCATTACAAACCTTATCAAAACAACCATTTATTTTGACCGGAGAATATAAGAATGCAGTAACATTCCTAGTGTTCCATTTAAAAAACACAACTTTGATACTTTTAGAGCTTTTGGGACACTCTGTATAATATTAAAATAATTTTAAAAAATACCCGTAATTGACCTGCATATATCCCAAAAACAAAACTTTTTGAAAGTCACGTATTTTCGCCACAATATTCCGTGCCGTATAGCGTGAATAACCCTGTATATAGCATTTTTGAAAAAAAGAGTTAAAAATCTCAAATACATACTCTCTACTGTAGACTTATTTTTTCAGGCAATACCTGCAGTTTGGAAATTTTACAGTATGTATACGTGTATATGGTGCTTCAATAAAAACACTACAAACACAAATGAAGGAGAGAAGAAGCCACTTATTAGAGCAAGTATTCTAAACCATGAAAGCTTTATCAGAGAAAACTCACGTGTACACATTATTTTGACATTTGTAAACGGGTGTGATTCTTAAAAACTGCATGAAAGTAAATCATTTATTATATATAAAATTTGCAGTTTATGCTACTGCTCATATAAAATTATATGTACAAATATGTTAAGTAAGTTGTACGTTTAATAATTAATAAGTAATTTTGTTAATTTAAAAGTATTAATAAAAACACGAACAGCTTTTATCAAATTGCAAATAATTACAGCATTTACTTTCATGGTAGTACAAGCAAAACTCAGATTTAATTTAATAGACAAACTGTTCTACGCCAAACAAAAATATGTATACTGACATTGAGTGAGTGGTCAATGTTTTACACGACGGATATTCATCTCAGATCCCGGGCCAAATCGTAATTGGACTCAATTTATAGTGACCGGGATAATCCCAAGAGATTGTCGGTACCCTAAGTAATAAGCCCTTCGACAGTTCTATTATTTATTAGATGTTGTCCATCGTTTTCGTACTCACCCGTCAAAGGGTCCGTGAGTAGTAACGGTTTATTTCCTGTATGTTCTGAGAAAGTTCTTTTTATTACGAATACATAAACTTTAAAATCTTATTATTAAGTTTACTACACAATTCTATAAATTATTTAATATATTATTATTTATAAGTATATTCTAATGCATTCTGAAACGCAATTTACTCATTTTTGTTAGCCAGCTTTAAACGTAGATTTAATTCGGAGAATGTCCGTAAACTCTTGTAAAAAAGCAGGAGAGGATGCGTGCCATCAAGTAAGAACGAAACATAGTCTTCAAATCAGGAATCTTAATGCCCCATCCTCCAATGTTATACGAACTAGTAAAGTTGGCGAAACTTGAAGACTAGATGACCGAAAATTTCACTTTACCAAAAAATACATTCCTTTTTCAGCTACTAAAGCAAAATCTCTGCTGACCCTCAATAAAAAGCATCAACCAAATTTACTAAACCAAATTTTATAAATACCTTCTTAGGTAAGAAGACGGGGAAGGTAGGCAGCAATAAGCGCCAAGTTATTGCCCTCCTAGGTATAGTATCAAATATCTTAGCAGGTGAGCTGCACGAAAGCTTTATATATGCAGTAAATTGACCACATCTCTGCGTATATATTTCTGTGAATAGTTACAGTCTTCAAACCTTCATCCCGATAACATACATATATGTCTACAGGGTGTCTACAGAATAGTCTACGAAAATAAAAGAGGTTAAAGCTAATGGCATGGAAACCTAAATTCCAAAAAATGAATACTTGATGTCCACGCAGTAACGAGAAAATAATATTTTTCAACCTCAGTCCGGCTCTGTTGTTCGAGCACATAAATGGATGGGGAACACAGGCAAAACGTTGAGTCATTCATAGGCATTGGTTGTCTTATGTGTACATTATGGCAAGTTATACGAATGGACATGGACATAATTTTAATCAACGGAGAAACAGAATAAAATCTTTTACTGGACCCGTATCACGTACACAAGATCCAACGTCTATCAGACAATGATTTTCCTCGACGGGGTACTCAACTAAATTTATTTAACAAAATTTGGTATTAATTATTAAAGGAAAAATTATTTTAATATATGATCGTAATTTTTTTGGATTTACCTTTCTTGTGACATTAGTTTTATACTGTTTATTTTTCCGACACTATTCATTTGATACCCTGCATGTATGTATGCAAACATAAATATCCTAAGAGCTAATCATTTTATTTCTGTATGATCCCCATACGTAGACGATTCCATGTTGGAGTTTTGGAATGTATGTATGTACATAGTTACCGTGTTAGCTAACTTAAGATGCCTAAATCTAAGAGAAATTAATAGATTGTTATACAATATTTGCCAACGTACAGAAAATGTCAGAAATCTGTTGCCACTTTTAGGTCATTGTGTTTAACAATGTCGTATTTGTTTTACAGAGTAAATTTTAGAGTTTTTATTTTATTGGTTCGACAGGAGTTTTATTATATTCATACGTTTAAATCAATTTGCAATTTTAATATAAACACTATGCGTTTTTAGCCAACGAGTTAAACTTATATTTTAAGCGTAATTGATAGAAACAATATTTCTTACGCCCCAGCCAGAAACCTATAATCCTTATTGATACTAATTTATAATAATTATGTATTTTACATAATCTTGCTCAATTGTTCCTTTACATTCTGGTCCTATCAAAAACAGATTCTGTTAAATTCTTGCTTCTGTTATTTTTCAATCTACTTTTTATTCCTTGCGTTTCACGTAGCGTAGACTGTTTCGGTAACCCCATTCCCTTTCATTTGTTGACTTTTTAATTAAGAAGACCACCTGCTTTTCAGTTAGCGCCCCAATTTTTTTTTACATTTCGTTAGATTCTTATCGCTACATTAAGATGTTCTACTATAATCCTATACCTATACTTTTGTGTACTACGTACTGGCGGGACGAAAAA
>ML218579.1:0-16130 GCA_004785975.1 Popillia japonica
AAAAACGACACTAAAATTTCTGCTTTGCCTAAAGATGCAAAGCCAGCCAACGCGTTAATAATAAGAATGAGGTCAAGTTACTCAATAGCTGGAATTAGCAAACTCCATCAAGCTGAAGTCAAAAAGAACCAGTCCGCAAAATGCGTCATATCATGATTGATTGATGAAAATCGAAAAACGAGACTAAAATTTCTGCTTTGCCTAAAGATGCAAAGCCAGCCGACGAGTTAATAATAAGAATGATGTCAAGTTACTCAATAGCTGGAAATAGCAAACTCCATCAAACTGAAGTCAAAAATAACTAATCCCCAAAATGCGTTATATCATGATTGATTGATGAAAATCGAAAAACGACACTAATATTTCTGCTTTGCCTAAAGATGCAAAGCCAGCCAACGAGTTAATAATAAGAATGATGTCAAGTTACTCCATAACTGGAATTAGCAAACTCCATCAAACTGAAGTTAAAAAGAACCAATCCCCAAAATGCGTCATATCATGATTCCACTGAATATGAATCTGAAAATAGCTGTGAGTCAGTGGATTTATCTTTACAGTCAAGTCCAAATTTTATGATGAATATTTCGCTGAAATTCCTACAATATGTTTGCAGGTTTTGTTTGAATGCTTTGAGAAACTTTTCAAGAACGTTCCATGAACAGTAGGCAACTTTTTAAGTGGTAGGCTCACTTCAAGGCTGACAGAAATTGGTTTAAAGATGATCATGGTTCAGAACATGGCGCTAATAAAGCAGATTGAAATGTTAAGAAAATTCGACAACTTACTCCCTACTATGTACTTATATACTTGGTACGAGTTCTAACTAAAATTTTACAACTCCATAATATTTGACCAAATCCGGCAAATTTGTCTCCCACTGACTTTATTTTGTACCTAAAAATGAGGATTTATATGAATGGCCCTCGTTTTGATACCTAAAAAGATATTTCCAAAAAAAAACAGAATAACAGATTGGGTTGGTGGCATTGATTCGTTTGAGGATGTGCACCCAATGATCTAGGGAGCCACAATAATCAGAATAAATAAACTAGACTTAATTGGAGAATCATCTCTTAAATATGTATAGCCAACTGCAACAAAAGGCCTAACCACATCCTGAAAAAATTTAAGGCTGACAGCCAATAGCAAAATCCAGTGATTTTTAAGACAATTTGGAAGCTACACTAGAAGCCTGTTTTGTATTTAGCGTGTACAATTTAGAACTTGTTGTTTGTTTGTGGAGATCCGTTTTGGAAGGAAAAAGTACATACATACGTATATTGAATCAATAAAAGTATTTTTGGGCTGTACACCAACCAACACTAGAATTCATGATGTACAGTGATTAAAAAAATAGTCATAAGATTCTGTTAGGTGCTTAAGATTATGATATTTTTTGGTGGATAGAGCAACTGTCTATCTTTATAATTAAATCGATACAAGCAGACTAAGACCTAAGAAGATTCAAGTCTAAAACAAGACAAAGCCAAAACGAATCAGGATAATTTTGACATAGATCAAGTGACCAAATCTCTAAAAACGTGTTCCCTAACCTATACAGCTCTGAGAACATAAAATGTCATAATATTTATAATCAAAGAAATAAAAATAAGTAAATCAACCAAAATGCAAACAATTTGAAGACCAGCCAATCAAAATTCGAAAAACTCGAAACCAAGCCAATCAAAAGCAACAAAAAATGTACAACTGAGTAAGTCCAACCCCAAAAAGGTCTATACCTGCAATTGAAATTTTGAAAAGACCATTTCGAATGGAGAAATGAGCATTTTCAACATAATCGCCGTCAATGTTAAGGCACTTATCTCAGGGAGGAACTGTCTAAAATACTGCCGTATTTGATCTTGAAGTTTGTCGTCGTCTTCAAACCTTTTACCCGACAAATACACTTTCAATGGCCCAAACAAATGAAAATCAGAAGAAGCCAGGTCTGGACTATGGAGCGTTTCTAAAGTCGTCGTCTGATTTGAGTTATGCGGTCTTGCATTGTCATGCAACAACCTGATTGCTTTCCGCAACCTTCCTCTTCGTTTCTGTCGCATGGCTTTGTGTAGTTGTTCGAGAGTTTGACAATAAATATCGCTGTTGATTATCGTTTTCGGGGGTAAAACCCCCTTGAGCAAAAAAATGCCATAAAACGTAGAACCAATTAAATTCAACCTCAAAAAATATGTCCGCAAAGAAAGTTCTGAAAAACAATTTGGAATCAAGCAAAGCCTTCAAACCGACGGAGATTTATTTAAAGACCTTGATCTAAAAATATCATCGTATGTATGTAAGAATGTGTATTTCAATCCTCAGGAAATGAAATTGACGCAAAGTTTTGTGGATGTGGCTATTGAAGACGATCAAGATTTATTGGTAGAAAAAAAAATAACAGATTTAGTAAAAATGGGATTAAAAATTGTTAATCAAGACGATTCTGAAGGCGATAGGTTTAAGCCAATATACAGGTACTGCCAGATAAAGCAATAGACAACCTGGTTGTCTTGTTGAATGCCATACATTGACTTTAACAACATTTTCCGAAAATCTGGAAACGGATTCATCTCTGCATTCTTGAGTATCTTCAGATCTCCCACAAAGTTCTCATCTATTTCCTTGGTCATTCCAAAATCCAATGTTGTTGTGGAAATTACAATTATTTAAGGACATGCACATTTCTAATGACTGATGTAATGCCAGCCAGCACCCATCCAACGCAAGATATAACCGCTCCAATTGAAGGTGGTGGTTCCACCACCAGATTTCAGCATTCTCAAGAAAATTGGGCAATATTGGTTGATTGGTTCTCTGCCAGTGAATTTTCAAAAGCAAAATTAGCGTTTTTGCTTTCAATAGGTGGATAAAGATTCTCCATCATCCAAAGGGTCGGTATACAATCTTCACTTGTTACCACCGCCTTTGAAAACCAAGGACTTCAAAGAAGAGAATTATTCAAGCAATATGCAATTGGGAAAAAATTCTAACGCTTTATTAAGACACCTGTCCTGAATTTCCAAACAAAGACGCAATGGTAGAACAAAGGAAACACAACCCAGAATACCGCAATGTAAAAGCTTCGAAATAACTCTAACAGGAGATATTTTGCAGCAGTGGTACTTTGAACCTTCTACTCTATACGTTTCATATTAACTCCTTGATAAAATTAACTGGAAAATACGCAATTGTTAGTCCATTTTTGGCTCGTTCCGCGTGTTTGAAACGCACGCAACGGACGAGGTCAAACTTATGTTTATTATTAAACAAACGTATGTAACTATACAACAACATAACTAACCGTCTGGTTGGAACTTATCGCATCACGTTGCTCCCGAGCGAACGATCCGTGATCCATTTAGTGCGGTTAGACCTAGCGTCGAGGATACTGAAAACTTTTCCTATTTTACACGTGCTCACGAAAATAGACGGACTAATGCTAATAGCTGCTCAAAAATTATGACGTCAATGATTTTTTTATACGCGTATATAAACGTTAATATTTATCAAACGGTTCGCTTAAAGCATGGAAACGATCCGCATTTCTGTCTATATCTAGTAGGAGTGTTGAGTAAGGGAATGTGTTAAAAGCTAATGGCCAAGAATTCAGAAATTCGAAAAATGCATTTTTATTAAGAAGCGTTTTTACGATCACAGATATTTAATAAAAGCTCTACTCGAATTGAATGTTGCAGATGACTTCCACGAATAAAAATATCATTTACAATTTGACAACCGTCAGAATGACATTTGCATTTAAAACTGTCAGAACTGAAGGAAAACATGTTAGGTAGTTTGACAATTAGCCTCTTGACAGGATGTTGTTTCTATGGTAACTGATAATGACTTATTAAAAAAAATCTACGAAATGCATCCTGAAATGCTCAAACATCAAACACAAGCAAGCAAGAGTGAGAGCATCAGAAGGAATCTGTGCTAGTTTTGAAAAATTCAGATTTTTTAAACTAGTTTCCAGAAACAAAACAAAAATCTAATCTATGTGGCAACACCATAGTTCTCTGAAGCCTAAAAAGTTTGGGCTCCAAAAATCTGAACGAAATGTTCTTGATTTAGTTTTATTATGATTATCCCCAAGGCAACAACAGTATGCTAGCTAAAGGTGTATTGTTTCTCCAACAAAAATCGTGCAATGCCATTAGTTCCATTCTGAGTCTAGGATTCAAATTACACCTTACTCTCTCTCTCTTGCAGATTTTGATCGCTTGATTGAAAAAGAATAAAAAAATTTTGTGTAACAAAGAAATAACGAAAGCTGTGGAGGGTTGGTGCCTAAACGAAGAAGAAGTTTAAAAAGTTTTTCCATCAATCACTGACCAAAAACAACATGGCTAGAATAGAATAGAATAGGTTCTTTATTCAATCCCAATATCTAATTGGATAGAAAGCGTCAAAACAGGTAAACCGATTCAGTGGAACTAGTCTAACAATTTCGATGCAGATATATTTATGAAATCTTTAATAATAGAAAAGACCCTGTTCAAGCGATAAAACTGCTAAAGACATAGCGATACAAGTCTAAATTCGTTTAAAATTTCCTTAAAAAAAAGAAACCCGAATATTTTCACCATCATTGAAGTTCTTTTTCCTACAAATCGCGTATTGCCATGAATTCTATTCTGAATCTAGGATTCGAGTTACTTAAACATTCTATCAGATATTTCGCAGATTTTGCCCTCTTGACTATTATCCTCCAATGACGACACGACTAGGAATAAACGCTTTTCCGATTCGTCATATTGGCATGGATTATGCAACGGAATTTTCCTTCAAACCCTACCGAGGACCAGATGGTAAAACACAAAAAGATTTCAAGATTTGCATATTTATGTGTAGAGCACAAAAAGAATATATTTGACATTAGCCACTGATAGGACAATAAAAGCATTTTGGCTATTTTACGAAAATTGTTGGCGCCCAAATCTGCGGAAACTTCGAAAATCCAAAACAAGGATACGTAAATGTATAGTTTGGAAGATTACCAAATTACATATTGTTTGGAGTACTTGAAAAACGGAACATTCCAGGAAAAAAAACAATGATGAAAAAAATCATTTATTCTATACTAGAGCAAAGGGAAAAACAAAATTTCTTAACCCCCTAACGAAAATCTAGAGCTGCTGGGTATTTACACAATTTCGATGCAAAAAATGCGTTATTATGGATCATTTTGAAACTCTGTTACACCTTACAAATCCAAAAAACAAGATACTAAAAGATCTACAGTGCCACATATTCTTGGCTGTTCTACGGCCCTGCCCAACAATTTAAAAGAAATGTTGGCAATTTTGATTGAAGATGCTCAATTCTTTCAAAACCAAAACTAGTAATTTCCTGGACTGGCATACAATATTCAGTTGTCACCACAACCAAGTACGTATATACTACTTCAAAGAACATTGTTCAGGGAAGAAATATGGATGCGTATTTTGAATACAAAAAAAAAGCTTATCTTTGATACTACAATCAAAAACATGTTCGGATCTATTTCTCTAAAAAACTTCAATCAAAAATTGCAACTGTCAAAACGACAAATAAACTGCTAATTTGGGAATTTGAAGAAAAGAATCACAATTGAAAATAAATGTTGGATCAAACCCTATTCGTTGAAAGTTTGAAACGAGTTGGAATTGGCTTAGAAAATATCTTATTGTAGAATCTATACGATCGCTGAATTTGATTACTTGATTTCAAATTACACGACTACAGACGCTCATTTCATAAATTTCAAGTGGGCCGAGACAGGCTGATTGACAGTAGTATCTCAATTGTTTTACTTCGTCCTTCCAATAGGATTTAACGCTTCAAAAAACCTACTTAAGTAAAGAAGAATATCTAAAAGAATTCGTATAATTGATTATTCCTAAAATAATTATTTAATCCTGATCTAAAGCACAAAGGGACAAAGGTAATACAAACTGAAAAAAATAACAAGTCAATATATTAAATTGAATAAGTTTTATTTTATTATTTCTTCAAATTTTTCACAATATTCTAGTAAGTACCTATAAAATATTTCAAAAAAAATGAAATTATAAAAATAACACTACTATTTCCTTTTAAAAAAAGATTTCTTATTATTAAACATAAAAACCTACATTATATAGGTAAAACTATCCATATAAAAAAGAATCCTACAGAGACCTATAAATAGAAATTATATATATTTAGAAATACTTGGCATATACGTAAAAGATTGTATACTACAGCTGATAATTCTCAAATAAAGGTAGGTAAGCCAATTGTGTGAATTAGTTTAAATTTAAGGCGAGTATCCTAAAATGTAAGATAAAAAAATACCTTGAGTACCAACTTAAAGTTGATTGTATAATATCCAATGATAAGCGATTTATTAAAAGCTTTTTTATCGTTTAATATACAGCTGTTCGTACCCAACTGTCACACACGCGAAAATAAACCTTATCACTGCGATAGGAAACATGTAGAAACAACAAAAAATATATATATCAAGACATAAAATTTTATTGCAATCCAAATTAAAAACTTTTAAGCTCTGACAAAAATAGAATTTTGAAACCTTGGAATAACTTTAAATCGCATAAAAAGAATTCACACAAAAAATATATGTCCCGCAGGTGTAGAACAGCTTTATCAATCTTTTTTAATATAAAGTAACAAATTCAAACGTCTTAACACGTCGGACTAAAGTACCGGATCCCTTCCATATGTCACACTGAATTAGCTACATTTACAAAACCTATACAGGCAATGCAACAATCTTGTCCTGCATCTATCTTTAAGAGTGCATTAAACTGTGACTAATTTTATTTATAAAGATAACAGAGACAAAATGGCACCCAGCTGTAGTCTCGAAAGACAGCATCAACCATCGTCAAATGGCAAACAAGAAACAAACAGAAAAAAAACAAGAACAATTACAAGAACTATTATTACAGTGTGTTAAATACAATATTAAAACTATATAATGAGATCATTACCTCTGGACACCCTTCGCAAACTCTTCACCGTTTATTTCTCTGCTATATAATCACACTGTATATGAAAGTTCTGATACTTTTACTGCACATTTTGAATAAATAGAAGGTTTTGCTGCAGACAATGCAATGTCGGACTGTATCCAAGAAATACCGTGCTAACAAGCCGCAGGTTCTCTTGAAACTAGTCAGCTGTTTTAAAGAGGTTAGCCTTGATTGTTGTCATGGTGGGGATAGTTAAATTTTATCCAGGGCATAATTTCAAACTTGATAAAAAGGAAAATCCCTAAAGGACTTTTCATATTTCACAACCCATACTAAGAGTAGAAATAATAAAAAATTGAAATTAATTAACAGATTTCCATAGCAATTATCTTTATATTTACCGTTATTTTAAGTAAATTTTCAATTTTATACAACATATAGGTATCTACAACGCCTATAACATACTCAACTTATTTGCATCACGAGTTACGTTGGTTGCCTATACATCAACTAACTTTATAAGCTTATTTCACATAATTTCCTCCCAAAATTTAATAACCTCACTACACTAATTAATTCATACTTGAAATGATACATAGATTAAAATATCAAGAACAAATAAAATACATCATACAGATTAAAATATTTTATTTAAACATAAAAAAACCATTGTCTGAGATTGTTACAGTCATTTACATTAATTTTACAAGGATATAATAAAATATACAATAACAGAAACTATCATTTCTTCCCTGATTTCTTAATACCACCTCCAACTAGAGGTCCCTTCTGTGAAGCTTTCGATTTAGCATCTTGTAGAGCCTTCGCTTGTTCTTTCTGTTTCTGCTTGAATGCCATATCGTCGTCGTCTACTTCTTTTTGGTCCTTTTTAGGTGCTTTGAGGGGTTTTTTCTTACCACCTTCTCTTCCAGACATCCTAAAGGCTACGTTCGATTAACATCTTACACAAGAAAAGGCTGAAATATTTTTATTAATTACCTGATTTTATTGATTGAGCAAATGAAAATGTGGCAAGTGTGATTGTTAAACTGACTCTATATTCCGAAGAAACTACAAAAAATGTGACTGCAATTAGCAGCAACCTGAAAATTTTATATGTCAAAAGTTATACATGTCAGAGGTGAATTCGGTTAATGTTTATACAAGCCAACATTCCTACAACTAAAATATATTGTAATTACGTTTAATTTAGTTACAACAGTTATATTTTAATTAAATTGAATGAGATTAAATTGGAATAGAATACCGTTTATACCCATTTATACCCTTTTAAAAAGTAACGGAATACGTTTTAAAATAATTACACGCTCGGTTCGTTCCTTTTGACCGTAATGGTTAGTTGAGTCGATTGTTGTGCTTCATAGGTAGCAATTTTAGGCAGTTCTTTAAAAATACACGAACATGTAACTTAAATTTTTGAAATTTCAGATTTAGAAAGGCAGCTACACGAAAAAGATGCTTCTACCATCTTAGGATAGCTTAAAATTCACAAAGGAGATTATAATCTTTGAAAAGAAGACTGAACGAGTACGTATCTTCAAATAAGAAGTGCTTACTTTTTAACGACCCAATTTTAATATAATTATAACAATATACTACATGATCCTAAGGATGCTTTGCAAGATTGATCAAGGGGGACCGATCTCTCTGTACCCCCCATTTTTTTCTTATTCGCCAAAAATAGGTGGTATTTGTGTAGAAAAAGATGATAAATTTTAAAAAAGTCGTAATAAAAAAATAGATATTCAATTTATTTTTGTGTACCACCTACGTGCGTGACTAAGGGCGTAGTGTTCACAATCATTCACCGAAAAGAGAATCAATTCTCTTAAATTATTTACTACGCCAAAAGCCATTTTATAAATTAATTTCATTAGTATATACATGAAGATTTATGTAGATCGTATTATTCATTGAAACCAAACAAAGATGTTGCTCTGTAAAGCACATATTCACAATTTTTATCTATAATATAAATTAAATAGTTATTCGAAATTGCTAACATTAAGAGATATCTAATGTGTGATAGCTGAATCACAGCAACTGTATCAATACAGGTTTCAATTCATGGATAGCGCACACAGGGTTGCTCTTCAGAAAGCTTTATTTATTATGGTGAAGTCTAGCTAATAGTGTTGGTGTTATTTGAATCCAAATTTGTAGTTTTGTCTCATTATCAATAATTAAACTCAACAAAATGTACTTTACACCGTACCAAATCAATTTCATGTAACTTTTGTGTCTGTATTACTAAAAATATACGAAATAAAAGACGAATTAGACTGACAAACTCGTTTTATTTTGAAAAATAATTTTATCGTAAATTTAGTACGTTTTCATATAAGAAATAAACACATGTTACTCCTTTTTTTCTTTCGTAAATATCATCACATAATCAGCAATATGTTCAGAATTCTGAATATATTTTATACAGATTACATTAAGTAAACGTTTTAGCTCCTATACTAAGATTAAAACAAAGTGAAATCTTATTTCGTAGCTTCAATATGATTCTTCTCCAAATTAAGAACAGGCTTCCGGCAAACAAAAAATACGCTATTATATTCGTATTGAAGCATCGCTTCAGGATTTTGACAATATCTTGTTTTAATACCCGTTTCACTTTTCTCAATTATAAACCCGACTTTCTTTATTACATCGCACAACACCTCAAAACTAGGCTCAATGCTGTGCTCGCTTTTAATATCCGCATAATGATAGAGTAGTGGGCCCAAATTTATCCAAACTCCACCTGGTTTTAAAATATGATATATAGTTTCTATAAATTGTAGTACGTTAGGAGCACAGTCGATAAAGAAGCAAGTCGCGACACAATGAAACGTTGCATTGTCCGTATATACTTCCAAGAAATCACCAGCAATCATTGAGAACTGATTTTCAGGTTGTGATGTTGGTATTACATCGGGAAATCTTACACTTAACATTTGAGTGTCGGCAGAGAGATTATTACAAAACTGGTGTATCCATGGAAAAACTTCAAATTCATTTATAACTTTACAATGGTTTAAAACATGAAATGAAACGATCAACATATATAAATTAAATTCATTTCCTTGGCAAGAAAATCCACGAGATGCGATTTCAAACGCAAGTCTCCCTAATCCAGCCCCAGGTACAAGAACGAAAATATTACTTCGTTTACATTCGTTAGAAGGGAATTCTAATTCTATTTCATCGATTATTGGGTCGTAACATTGCTGTCGCTCCTTCGCACCTAAGCTACTCCAATCACGCATTAACTGTTTAAATACAGATTGCACCTTATCGACTCCTTCCGATAATGTGCCAACATTAGTTTCCGAGTGTGAAGTATTTTCGTTGCTATAAACGTTTTCGAATATGTTATTAGCGTGCTTCATTACTATCGGTATATAATCGGCATTCTTATCAACACATCTCTTAAATCCATCGAGATCATGTTGGTATTTCACTAACCATTTCTGGTGTTGCTCCGGTAATAGCCCGAGACATTTCTCCCTGTATTCAATGGCCAATAGCGACTGCTTCCTTAAAAATATGTTTTATGAGGATTTTTAATTCAAAAAAAAAATACGAACTTACCTGTAACTTTCGAACGTTTGAAGAACTGAGAGGAAATACTTGCGTTCTTCGGATATAACATCATTATTAGCGTGCATTTTATCTATCTTTTATTTTTATTCATATATCACATAACGTTAAATGGTTTAATTTGAGCAGATCTAAAATCGTTCCGGTAGATTATTAAAACCTAACCTCCATTACTCCAAGTTGAAATGATTATTGTGAACGCTAATTGACGTAGGTATTAGTAGAGGGCGCTGCAAAGATCAAATTTTTTATTTAAAATTTGATTGAAAAATATTCCATTTAAACCTGAAAATTACATAATTTTGTATTTTAATCTAAGCATTTTAGTAGAAATTAAAGAAGTGCCTACACTGCGTGTTTTAATTCTAGCAAAGTTAGTCAATTAACTTCATGGATTTAAATTTAGTTCATAATTCTCCAGGAAGATGGCGGTAATATCAATTATCTTTATTAAGAAATAATTTAATGAATATGTTCTATTTAATTATTTTTACAGAATGGGTCACAGTTTATGATTAAAATGTGTAACCACAATCCGCGAATACAGAATTCTAAAAGTTAGAAAATTCTTTAAATTATAGAGGGAAACACTGAATGATATCCTGATTAGGAATTTACTTCCCGCTAGGTTTGTATCCGAACTAATTTATCTCCACTATACAATTTGGCGTGCAAGGTCAATTTACATCAGTTTGATGTCGGTGTTTTTTGAACGTACTTGTTGTTTACATAATAATTAATATTTGCGAGTATACTAATGATGAAGTTAACTCCGAAGAGTTTTCAGAGCATCTCGAAGATGCTCGATTTTTATTCCCAATTTAATCCGTCACCGTTGTCCATTAAAAAATTCATCGATTTCGGTGAGTGTTTCATTTGTTTATGTTAAAAAATTTTTATTCACCCTCTATTTTGGTCGCAAGGTAACCGTTTTTGGAAGGTTTAGTTAACTGACCTATTTATATATATTTAAATGTACCGAATCATAAAATCACTTTCGATTACCTGCTGCGCGTTTGGTAATTTTGATTTCAAACCGTGTGCTTATTCGAGAATGTTACCGTTAGATTATAAACAGAAATATCTTGGCATGATTTATGTTTCATATGTTTTTAAGTGTGTATCCAAAATATGGTGCATTTTTTTCTGCTTCACGTCATGTTTACAAACAGGATCGTTGTTTCTTAACCTCTAATTTGTTTTTGTACTCAGAAGACCTTGTATCCAGGAAGTTGCAATTTTGCGGTTCAAATAAGATTGGATCTATTACTAATTATTAGTACATATAACATATTATGTTGTTGTATGTTTAAGAGTAAAATGTAATAGAATTTAGTTTTTAAAAAACATATTTCTGTAAATAAACTCGTGTTTTCAAAATATGCATTTATGTCCTTTGTTATGGTTTGCGAAGAGGTATAGCTACTCATAAAAGGCATTTAACTACAGACAGCTTACGCAATCTTTGATGGTGTTACATTTTGCTACCTGAAAATTTGGTACTGGCCTTGTTAGATAAAAAGAAAATAGTTATGGATATATTTAAGATTTTGGGATTTTTATTTAATAGCAGCCGCTGTTTTTTTTTTGGTATTAGTAAACAAAATTGGTGAGCCAAATTCGAGGGTCACCATTAGGGCCTCGAAATGTTGCTAAATTTCTTATTAATTCCGATCATTTTTGAAATCAGGGCTGCTGCTGGGGGGAAATTTTGGGGAGTTTAGCAAAATATACGTGCACTGCAGTGGTCATTCTTTAAATTTAGCTTTCTTTGAAGCCTGTAAGGGTCAGATCGTTGGGAATTGCATTGGAGCTATAACATTTATAGCTTCTTCTTACAGAAATTTTTAGACCAATTGTGGAAACACTAGAAGAACTAAAACTAGTAAAAGACTAAACGAGACTTCCTCAAAGGATCTGCAATTCCATCAAGCAATTTATTATAACCAGCGAGTTTATCGTCGGTATGGTAACTGGATCCACTTTAATTGCTTTTACTCTATGCCTTTATGTACAATTCCACAGTCTAAACTTTGATCTATTTAAAGGCACTTGCTCATTAACAAGGAGGAATATTTTTGCATTACAGTTGCAATTCCTTTCCTTAATGACTTCATACAACAATTATCTGAGAGGTTTGCAAATTATAAGAAATCACTTTCATCACTATATGTTCTACTATTGACAATGTGCGTTTCATACTTTGTGGAGGTTGAAGAATTATCTTTATACTAGCAATTTTGTGGTCACTGATACAATGTCTGCAGAGTTAGAGTTAAACAGAACAGAAAACAAATGTGGATTGAGTTTCCTCTGGTTGACAGACCAAAAAAGTCAAGAACGGCTAACAGGTCTTGTTCTTTTAAGCATTCAGAGATATTTTAAGATTGATACCAAAGATGTTTTTCATGGTACAAGAAATATCCAGCTATTAATTGATTTAATATTTTCAAAATTTGAAGGTTAAATATGTTTATATTAAGCCTGTTTTATTATGCGTTAAAAATCGTTTAAAACCAATATTTTTTCTTAAATCATTACAGAATGTTCAACAGTACTTGATCACATTTATGGAGTGTGGTAAAAGATAACTTTTACATTTTGTAGCTTTACCTCAAGAAGATGGGACGCTGCGTTGTCCACTTTTCTATCAAATTGGAGCAACCATTCATTTAAAATGTCTTGCGTCATCCATGATCTTTTTAAATTTTCATATTGCTGGGAAACCTTTCATTGCTACATGTTTAAAAGCCATAGTGAGGCCATATTCAGCAAATCCGATTTCCAGCAATTTTTTTTGTTCTGCCATATTGGCACTAAAAAAATGAGGTTTATAATTATGCCATTTTTTCCAACCAACCACTAGATGCTCGAAAGTTGGTAGCGCTTAATTTTTGAGCTACATACTTCATGAGCTTTGCCCTTCACACTTCTTGATATTGGAATCTTTGGGCTACAAGCATCAGGAAACCATTTAAATCGCCCGTTGTCAATTTGAAATCCGCAAGTTTTCAAAAAAAAAACCCTCTTTTGATTGGTATTGCTTCCTGCATCCCACTGCAGACGAATATTGTTTTTATTCGTCACAATTTTCATGGATGGAGTTGAACCTATATTAAATTTTTCGGCGAGCGTTGTCTCGTTGTTATAGGTTCGCGTCCGGTTAAGTGAGGTCTCAAAATTTTTTTTTACCAAAAAAATTGTTGGGTGTACTTTATAAAATTCATTTCCTCGAACTTTAACGTCATACTAGTTTCATTTGTTTATAAAAAAATGATGAAGTTAAAAAAATAACTGTACGCTCATGGTAAGGAGAAATTGGACACTTTCAATACGTTATTATATGGAAACTGTCCAATCTCTACTTACCATGAGTGTACACTCATGGAAAGTAAAGATAGGACACTTTCAATACGTTGTTATGTGGAAACTGTCCATGAGTGTACATATTATAAAAATTTGCACACCAACATATTGCTTAAACAAAAATTGAACATATTTTAGGACTAATTCATAGTTTTATAATGTAATCATTTATTCGTATATTTAATAGCCGCTTAATTTTATATTCAATTTTATTAATGCGTAGGACGTAAAATATTTTACAATTTTTACTTAAATTCGAACAGGAACTTGCAAATTTAACGAACAGCAAAAATTTACATTTAAAACTATTGTACTTTGATCTTGAAACTACGCATTTCACATTTAAAATAGAAGATAGTTTATAGTTTATATATGCAAATTTATTCATAGACATACATACTTACATGTAGCATTTGTTTACCAACGTTATGCGATTGATTCAGTCTATACAGTGACTTTATTTTCGCCGTCCAATTTTGTCTAATTATGAATTAAATAAGAATGACTTTATGCGTTATCTGCACCTTACTGTATATTTGTCTCTAAATTAGTTTTATTGCACATTTTTACGATAAACATACTCAAATTTTATTAACGCTATGACGCAAGCAAAATTCTTTAACAGTTTAATGGTCTCACATTAGAAAAAGTCTATTTTCTCTTGCTAATTTTGTATCCATCTTAAAATTCCCATCCACCTATACGCAATCGGTAGAAAATTTACCGGATTCCCGTCCTCCTACTTAAATTGGCTAAAATAAGAAAGAAGTTTGAATGTGTGGGTGCTTCTACTCAATGCAAATACGTATATGTATGTATGTAGATGTCAGTGAGTCTATTTGTTTACTTTGCTTAAATGAAAGGCGATAGAACGTAATGACTTTAAACAACACTTAAAATGACATCTATTTTAATGTAATTTTATCGTCACATACTCATTGTTGTAATTTTTCCATTGTGTGTGTACATACCTACATTCAGAAAGACAATAATATTTACGATTAAGGACGCCGTTTACAAGTACAACATCGTAAATTTCCGTTTATAAACGGCACGGGATCCGGGCTATATACCGAAATTAACTGGTGGAAAATAACGGGAAATTAAATTTCGAAAATAGGGCTGCCAAATATTTTAATACGCCTACTTCAGTTTTAAGTTCCATTCTAGAAGATGTACTAAAACATTCTATAGCCACAATATGAATATAGAAAATGTGAGGTTCATTCGATTTATTCATCTACAAGCAATATTGTAAAGAAAGATCGAGAGATGTTTATCAGAGTTTCCTTGAATAAAAGCGAAACTGCTCGAGTTAATGTCTGAAATTTATAGCAGATATACAGTGTGTCCCCGGATCGACGCATGAATAGGTAAAAAAGTCTGAAAATTTTTGAGTTGAAATTTCATCTTCTGGGGTTCAGCCCTGCTTGCATAGAAACTAATTTGTGCCATACTTTTAATTTTGAAAAATCAAGCATTCCTTGAAAATGTACAAAAAGTGTTTTCTGTAGGAGATACGACAAAATGTTATTAAGAAAAATTGTTCAGATTGACAAATTACGCAAGTGTACAAAATTTCAACAAGATCGGTTTACTTCATCGTTTATTAGATATGAATATAAAAAATGACAAAACTCGAACAATTCACTTCGTTGAAACAAAAATATCAAAATTCACATAATCTGAAATATCTATTCATTCAATAAGTCCGCCGCCTTTATTCGCACATTCCTCAATTTTGGTCCGAAATGCATTGAACGCTGCTCTTATCTCCTCAAGGGAAATTGAATTTACTGCATCTCTAATGCGATTCTTTAATACCTCTACATCATTTGGAATCCTATTCGAATATACTATTTGTTTTATCCGACCCCAAAAGAAAAAATCCATTATTGTTAGATCAGGAGATCTGGGCGGCCATAAAATGTGACCAGCATTGGCTATCCATTTTTCTTGAAAATGCTGATTCAGCCATTCACAAACTCCCAAAGTCGAGTGGGCAGGACAACCGTCGTGTTGAAAATATGAAAAACATCTTGCTTCGTATGGCAGTTCGTCCACAAACCAATTCAAAATATTTAACTATGTATGCTGATTAAGTCTTCCCTCAATAAAATATGGTCCAATTACACCACAACGATAGGAAACTGCACACCAGACGTTAACCTTTTTAAAATATTGGCGCTTAGAATT
>ML218579.1:21130-55135 GCA_004785975.1 Popillia japonica
CAGGAAAAGCACTTTTCGTACATTTTCAAGGCATGCTTGATTATTCAAAACAAAAAGTATGGCACAAATTAGTTTCTGTCCAAGCAGGGCTGAACCCCAGAAGATGAAATTTCAACTCAAAAATTTTCAGACTTTTTTACCTATTCATGCGACGATCCGGGGACACACTGTATAACCTACATAGTTGTATACAGTGATTTTCAAAAGTTCTAAGTTGTGTTGTTTTCGGTCAATTTGGGATTACTCATTTTATTATTATTTATATTTTTTGTATTTGATTTGAAGCTGCTAGCTGTCTCTATAATATAAATAAATTCTGTACGTGTGCACGATTCCCTTCAGTTGCTGTAATTTTTGCACTATAGATAACTATGAATAGTTATAGAAATGATAAAAAATTATTTAAATAAAATAGGTATGCCAATTGACCTTGATAAATTTTCAACAGTCAAAGCAGAAATAATTTAAAGCATAAATAGCTCGTTTGGGTTAACAATGCCTATAATAGGCGCTCTCATGATCTATTGCTTGAATATCCCTGCTAACGATAGATAGTAAATGATGAAACTAGATCAAGCAATCGGCTCGAATCACTTGATTTCGTTTTTAACCTCGCCTCATCAGCGAAGTTTGATTCTCACACAGTACTTACGTCTCTCAGGGCTTTTACCTTCCATAATACTCCACTATGCCCTGTATCAAACCTCATGGCCTCTTGTGGCCATAGGGCAGAAGCAGCACATCCCGAGAGGACAACCGAACGGCAGGTCTCTGCAGATACGCATCCACCTCGTGCAGTTCATGGTATGCAAGTCCCGACAGATGTCTCAATCTGCTAGCAGTAAAAAACGTCAAAGGACCCTAAAAACATAAGGCTCTTTCCAACAATACCATTAGAACTAATTCCAGAACCCGTTCATAACTGCTAAGTGCGCAAGTGCGATTTCTCTACCGGTTCAGAACAAATTCTAAATAAGCGTTCGTTGGAACACAAATTAGAACTTATATTCAGCTGTTACAAATATTGACAGATAGCTTAACCTAAAAAATAACTTATCAACATGGCAGGTAAATATTATTTTGAATGTTGTACACTACCTAAACATCCGTTGTACGCCTGTCGATTCTAGTAGTTCCTACCTTGAATCAGGTACTGGTTTCACCGTTCTTGAATTCGTTCTGGTACTAGTTCGTAATCTGTAGGAATAGTGATTTTTGTATCCCGATTCCAGTTCTTTATTTGTTGGAATATGCATTTCATTTTGCGCATGCCCTGGCTAATTCTGGTTCTAAGCGTTGTTGGAACGAACTATAATAAACTAGATCAAGTACCGGCCTCGGATCACGCGATTTCGTCTTTAACCTCGACTCATCAGCGAAGCTTGCTAGCTTCGTTGTACTCTCGTTAGCAGGGTGATTCCAACAATAGACCATGAGGGCCTATTATAGGCATTGTTTGTGTTTATTATGTTTTTGACATTCTTCGACGTTTTTACATGTAATTAGTTATTCATTCGTACGATTCCAACCCACCTGAAGGTTGATTTCGTAAACTTTATTCTTGTGAATAACAATAAGCATTTGGTAATAATGCAAAAAAAACTTAAAAATTGAAAAAAGAACTGTCTACCGTTCAGAATAACTTGAGAGAACTTGAGCCATTAGAGTTTTTACACTTCCTGATAAAAATCAAAAATAAAACTTATTGACCAACAAGTTGGAATTATTTTCTTCATCAGTGTTATTTCGCACTTAGTAAAGCGCATTAGAAAATTTTGCCTTTTCATCTTTATCAACATGCACCTTTGTAATTGCTAACTCTGTCACTTATAGCTTAATTTAAATTAACATTTGCTTCAGGGCCTCTGGTAAACTTTTGATCATGGCATTTTTCGATTAGACTAATCATGTTTCAATATATGTACATGTATGTAATGTAGCAGAATGATCTTTAATCTGAAACAATGCTAAAAAAATGGGTGGTATGTTAAAACCTTAAAGTAGCATAAGTTTTATCTACATTTGGCTGTTAATGAAATTTTTCATTCTTCAATTGTTTGTAAGTTATGTGCATTCTCTTAAATTTTTTAAATAATAACTTGTAATCCCTGTTTCTTTCACGTCAACGTTGTCGTAACTATTGTTTGCACCAGGAAAAAGAAACATCATTTTGATGTTTTGATAAATTAATAATAAAGATTTTGTCAACAATGTTCTTGTCTCTGACGAAACTACTGTTTATCGGTGAAGTAAACAGACATAACTGTAAATATTGAAGAAGAAAATCGTGCTTGGATTTTGGAGGACAGTGTGCTGTACACCTAAAAAGTATTAAATGATTGGGTAGGCATTTTAGGGGATCCTATTATCGGTACTCTTTTCACCAATGCAAATTAAATTTATTGTGTCTATATTTGTAATTATTGCAAAATAAAATATTTTTCCTTATTACTAAAAATAAGTAAATGTTCGTCAATATCCTTTATCAGCCACCTTAGTCGCCAGATTTAACTCTTTTGTCTTTTTTCTTTAAGTATATCCAAAAAAAAGTGTATAAACATAATCTCCATAGAATTGAGTTGTGTCTGATATCTCACTAAGAAGAAGGTTAATAAATTGCAAAAAATGTTATTATAAAAGCACTTGAAACTTCACCTTTCGAATACTAGTCTAACCCCTCTAGGCCCCATAGACACTGTTATGATTTTTCTCGTCAAGGTCAACCTGTTCGTTCTATTCTAATTCGATATATTCTGTTGGCGATCACACAATGTGTATTTATCGATAATTCTAAATCATATTTAAGGACAGTTTTGTGTGTAATAATGCATTTCCTCCAAATTTATTACACGCCTGAATACGATAGATTTGAAGACACTTTAGCTGAACCATTGGTCGAGAATGGTCTAAGAAAAAACGTTATGAGTATCTAGTGTAGAGTCACAAAAGTTGTGCGTATTGATCTTATTGTTGCAAGATTGTGGTGGACAGAAGCACAGTGTTATAACTGTCAAAACAAATAAGTATTCATTCTTCTTTCTTGGCTTTTGCTTTCCTGCTTTTACGGTTGTAAATCTTTGTCTCAAATGTGTGAAATGCCTTTGTATCTCCCCCCCCCCCCCCCCCCCCCCCCCTTTCCCCTAAAAAGCATTCAGTGATATTTCGAATATTCTCTTTTGCTGAGTGATTTTCTAAAAATTTCCAAAATGTTATATTTTTGTAAAACGTGTCAAGGCTTAATAAAATAATTGCCAAGGATTTTGATCACTACAGAGCCAACTTTAAAGTAATGCCAATCTAAAATTTCGTCGTTAAGTGCAAACACATGAAATTGCTCACGTTGTGGATATTTACAAAAAAAATCTACACATTAGTTAAAGTTACGTAGAAGTATTCAAAATTTGGCTGAAAAAAATTAATAAAGTACGAGGATCCTTCCATAACTACGTGGCCAGAGATGGCGCTAATTTGGAGTAATGTTTTTTACCATTCTGTAATACTGTCATACTGTCTTTTGACAGGTTTGACAGCACGCCATTTTGTAAAAATGGGAAAAACTAAGTTGAGTGTTTGTTGAGAGCACAATGATAACGTACTTTTTTGAAAGGTTGAACACCAACCGAAATTAAAGCCAAGCTATATTCAACACTATAGAAGTCCGCTCATTCTTTTTCAGTGGTGAAAAACTGGCTTGCAAAAATTAACCGTGGTCAAGCACAAATGATGAATCTCATAGTGAACGTCCAAAAATGATTACTGCTTCGAATATGTTTGAAAAAGTTCGCTGTAGTGTGCAAAAATTGTAATTGAAGAATTCGAATTGAAAACAATACTCGTGGCAATAAAAACTGAATGCTAAAGATTTTTGTGCCGTTTCATAATCGTCGATAAAAGCTAAGGGCTGCTATTACACTCCAGAAACTAAAGAACGGTCCAAACAATGTTCTCAAAAATTCTCGGCCATCAAAGAAGGCAAAAACGGTTTCGTCAGCAGGAAAGTTGTATTTTGAAATTCTCATGGAATTATCTTGGTCGACTAGTTAGAAAAGGAAAAAAACAATAAACGGAGGGGATTATGCCAATTTGCTGGGCTACAAAATCAAAGAGAAACAGCCTCATTTCGCAAACAAGAAAGCGTTTTTCTATAAGGATAACGCACCTATCCATAGTCTGCGATTGCAATAGCCGAAATTCATGAATTTCGATTTGAATTAGTGGCTCATTCGCCCGAATCCCTAGATCTGACTCCCAGCCATTATTATCTATTTCCAAACCTGAAAAAATGGTTCAGTTGTGATTGGTGGAGGTTTTTGTGCAGTTCCGAGGTAATCTATTACCAACATAATAAATTCATTCATTAATTTGTTGTTTTTCTTGTTTTGATAAACAAGTACCAATTCCGCAAAATAATAAGCGCTCATACGTCAACCGGGTCCATTCCTGGATATATTTTTTTAAACGTTGACAAACAACTTCTCTCCGAATAAAATTTATTTGCACTTCAGCATACGCCTGTTTGTATGTTTGTCAGGTATTTTCTCCGAAAATTGATTGCCAAAAAGATACACACAGTCTATCTCGGTCTATCCTTCAAAGCAGGCGAGTCTTTCAATTACGAACTGGGGAGACGCTTGCGTAATTCCGTCGGTCCAAAGTTCGCACTTCATAGCGCGTAATTTCTAAATAATCGTGACACATGCCTCACCAGGCCCACTCTCAGTGTATAGGTATATAATACACTTACACATGTGCATATAATAGTCGTTTAGATACAAAACTGGAGGGAGACTTACGAACACGTCACCGGGTCGCAATCCATTTATTCTGGTCCTTTTCTAGCGTCCGTCCGTGTCGTACTTGGCCCGCGATTGGTACAATTATAAGGCGTGTATCTGGCCAGCTGTAAGCGTTAAGCAAGAGCGATCATGTGAGCGGTAGCTACCAAAACATACAAATAATAAAACCGGTATGCTGTACGCTTGCGAGAAAGATTTCGAAATCGAATTCTCTGTTGGATGTTGTTATTGAAAGTTACGCTGCTAGTTGTCTGTTGCTTCATATCGTATACAGTGTATATTCATGGAAATTAAACATGTTAGTCGAATCATAGGAATGTTGCTATAAATTTCTGCTGCATCTTCTATTTTACTCCCAAGAGGATGGTTTTTATAGACAGTTGCTCTGATCACCCACCTGTGAAGCTTCAATTTTTTGCACTGCTCTCAGTGTTAGTTTTACAGCCTATGGAGCAATGAATGATTTGCAGTCTCAGACAAGGCATTTAGAAGTTTAGAACAAGATACTATCAATAATTTTCACATGATATGGTTCAAATGATCAGCAGATACATTTAGAAGTTGCTTCTATCATGCTGGTGTACGAAAAATTCCAATTCGGAAGTCTTCCATGGTAATTTTGGTACAGCACAGGCAAATTCTTCACATGACGCGAATTTAATTGAAACTGTTCTGTTGCTAGAGAAATTTACTTGCATTTGGCACAATAGCCTTCTTATTGACTTATCTTGTTAGGGTATTTTTAGGTGAGAAACGCTATCCTCAGCTTCACAAACTAGAAAGGTGACATAGATTTTTGAGGAACCACATATTCATCAGTGTCCTTTGAAAGTTTGATGATTTGAAGCTTTCTAAAATGTGTGAAGACTTCTAATTTTATAGCTGGCGCTTCTAAATCTTCAATGCTCATGATTTTGCAAATAACCACAAGTTTAATTCTTTCTGCCCAGTCGTACTGTTACCATAAGAACTATCAACCGTTTCTTAAAAAATTACCACTAACACGATGTGTCCTAAATTTTTTTGCTTCATTTGGCATCATTTTGAAAAATTTGTGTATTTTGAAAATTTCACAATCTTCATATCCACAAGGAACTTTTATTACAAAGAAAATGAAATGGCTAAATTAGAAAATTACAGAAGGGTAAAAGAAGATATGAGAGATGATAGGAGACCATAGACGAGTGGAATTTAGATGAGTACTAAAGGTGAAAGGAAGTCGTTGGTGAATTAACACAAATCTGAGGAAGGGGGTGGGAAAAGCAAATGTGGATGTAATAGGGAAACACACAGGAAAAGGAACAGAAGAACACAGAGTAGGAAATTGTAATTTTCAACCAATGTAGCAGAAGGTTACATTGCTGTTCTATTTTAGTTACGTAAACATTTTCATTGGCATACTGTTGTAAAGAATGGGAAAACAGAGAGGTGTACCATTATTTTAGGTTATGGACCAAATTATTAAGGTATTAAGCCCAGAGGGATTCTGAAATAGGAAGTGTTTGTTTCTTATTGGTAATGATGATATAGAAGCAGAATATTGCATAAACACAGGATGTAAAAATCAAGCATGTAAAGGAAAAAATTAGATACCGTGGACTAAGAATAGACGCAAGTACAGTCTCAGGCGAAAACAAATTTAAGTTATGGTGGTGATTATGAGGGAGTCACGGGCTGCTTTTGGGAACAAAAAGCTAACTGCAAAAAATATTTAACTACAACAAAAAATTCTCCAAAGAATATAAAAATTAAGAAGAAAGAAAATGTGAAAATCTTGGATGAAAATCTATAGCGGATTTGTTCTTCAGAAACACCACTGAAGATAATAATGTAGGTGTGGACAGGATAAGGGAAAAGCAAGAAGAATAAAGATGGAGAGATAAATGGAAAGGAATTAATTAAAGATTTTGGCTTCATACGAAAGTCTGGAAAAAGTTTTTGATGATATACTTAGGAAAGAGGAATATGTAGAATACCTTGAGAGATATTTGGGAAATACTAATCTCTTCTAACTAGAAAGTCAGCTAATCTTTTAAAACAAGTGGAAGAAATTTCAAACAATAGGAGATAGAAAAGGTTGTATGTATGTATATTGAATCCGAAACCATGCCAAAGACAATCCCAGCAGATCTATAAAAATATAATACCTATCTAAAAAAAATAGAACGATAGAATTTGAAGAAAGGCGAAAACAAATTAAAGTTATGGTGGTGATTATGAAGAAATCATTGCTGCTTTTGGGAACAAAAAGCTGACTGCAAAAAATATTTAACTACAACAAAAAGTCTCCAAAGAATATAAAAATTAAGAAGGAAGAAAATGTAAAAATCTTGGATAAAAATCTATAGTTGAACATCCAGGATTCATTCTTCAGAAACACAACTGAAGATAATAGTGTAGGTGTGAACAGAATAAGGGAAAAGCAAGAAGAATAAAGACGGAGAGATAAATGGAAGGGAGTTAAAGATTTTGGCTTCGTACGAAAGTCTAGAAAAAGTTTTTGATGATAATATTAGTAAAGAGGAATATGTAGAATACCTTGAGAGATATTAGGGAAATGCTAATCTCTTCTAAATAGAAAGTCAGCTAATCTTTTAAAACCAGTGGAAGAAATTTCAAACAATAGGATATAGACAAGGTAGTATGTGTATTGAACCTGAAACCATGCCAAGTACAGTCCCAGCAGGTCTGTAGAAATATAATACCTAAAAAAAATTAGAACGACCGAATTTGAAGAAAGGCGAAAACAAATTTCAGTTATGGTGGTGATTATGAAGGAGTCACGGCTGCTTTTGGGAACAAAAAGGTAACTGCAAAAAATATTTAACTACAACCAAAAATTCTCCAAAGAATATAAAAATTAAGAAGGAAGAAAATGTAAAAATCTTGAATGAAAATCTATAGCTGAACATCCAGGATTTATTCTTCAGAAACACAACTGAAGATAATAGTGTAGGTGTGGACAGGATAAGGGAAAAGCAAGAAGAATAAAGACGGAGAGATAAATGGAAGGGAGTTAAAGATTTTGGCTTCATACGAAAGTCTGGAAAAAGTTTTTGATGATAAAATTAGTAAAGAGGAATATGTAGAATACTTTGAGAGATATTTGGGAAATGCTAATCTCTTCTAAATAGAAAGTCAGCTAATCTTTTAAAACCAGTGGAAGAAATTTCAAACAATAGGAGATAGAAATGGTTGTATGTGTATTGAACCTGAAACCCTGCCAAGTACAGTCCCAGCAGGTCTGTAGAAATATAATACATAAAAAAAATTAGAACGACAGAATTTGAAGAAAGGCGAAAACAAATTTAAGTTATGGTGGTGATTATGAAGAAGTCATTGCTGCTTTTGGGAACAAAAAGCTGACTGCAAAAAATATTTAACTACAGCAAAAAATTCTCCAAAGAATATAAAAATTAAGAAGAAAGAAAATGTGAAAATCTTGGGTGAAAATCTATAGCAGGACATTTAGGATTTATTCTTTAGAAACGCCACTGAAGATAATAGTGTAGGTGTGGACAGAACAAGGGAAAAGCCAGAAGAAGAAAGACGAAGACATAAATGGAAGGCAGTTGGCTTCATTCCAAAGTCTGGAAAAAGTTTTTGATAAAATTTGTGGAAAATCAGCTAATCTTTTAAAACCAGCGGAAGAAATTTCAAACAATAGGAGATAGAGAAAGTTGTATGTATGTACATAAATTGAACCTGAAACCACTCCAACGGAAAAAGAACAATAAACAAAAAAGTATAAAGGATAAAGGAAAAATATATTATACTGGCAGGAACCAGCTAATGCATTTCACCATTTACGCATTTTGACGTTTTGCGACTACTCACTAATGATAGATATTAGTTGTAACATCCTATACATGGGATAAACAAACATCAGGACCGAGTTTAATTATTTTCAGGACCGAAAAATTGACATTTTTGATGAATTTGATGAATATGTATAATACAATAATTGTGTACGTACATTTCCCAATAAACGGTAGTGTATATTGACGATTACTTTAATTTTATACTACTTACGTAAAAAAAGGTTACGACTCCGATGATATTCATTTTTTGTACAAACACGTTACTCTGGTGAATATTGATAAGCTCAATCTAATCTAAAAAATTTCAAAGGTCAAGTTAAACTGGCGTGTTTTTTTTGTTGTTGTAAAATGTTTATGTATAAGTTAGTTGATGTGTCAACGAAATACATACATACATACGTTTATAAACAAATATTGCCTAACTTGAAACCGTTTGAATTATTATTTAAATCCGATGATATAAGTTACAATAATTATTAACGCAATAAATGATAAAAATAATATTAAGTATTAATTAGTAATAATGTCAAATCAAGATTTAGTAGTAAATATTATTGTGAATAGAATAAGTTTGTAAACAATTTTAAAAATACGTTCACGTTCATGATATATTCTTCTATTCTTCAAAATTTGTTCTATTCCATTTTAAATAAAGTTATAGATTCGCTATTAATTTAATTTTAATTAAAAGGTAGTTTTTGAATTTTCGACCTGGAAATTAAAGGATCAGTAATGTAAAATAGTAAAAATTGTATTCTTTATATCGTGAAATACCTACATAATTGTACGATCTATGTTCAAAGACATGAGGATTTCCACTACATACATCGATTTGACGCAAAATCAACACAACAAGTTCACTTAAGTATTTAAATTGTAAAAAAAAACAATTATCCAAGATATGTTAGGTATAGAATTGAAGAGAACAACGTCAGGGACAAGATCCAACCATCAGTTTCCAGCAAAAATCTCAAATTCACACTAAATTTTGCGAAAGCATCTTCAAAAGTCAGAATCTGAAAGAAGCAGAATTAATGTACCAGAATTCACCAGTAAATGTTTTTAAATTTAGGGAACAAGAATATCACCTTTGTTTGACAATCCAAATATGTATAGAGTTTGAGACTAATTTTGCCAATTTGAAAGTTGAATTCCACCAATAGGACGTCGAATTTTGCGAAAAATGTGAAGAATGGTTCGACAAAAGAGCATCATTCTGGTTCCAACTATCGAAGCAGACACCATGTTAAAATTTTCTTTGATTATTTAAAAATTTAACCTCAAAAGGTTAAAGTGAAAGTAACATAACCTGAAAAATAAAAAGTCAATTTTGTTTCATTAACAAGTCTGACTGAATTCCTAGGAGCGAGTTCAATGACCTGACACCCTATTGACCCACTTCCTAGAAATCTCAATACACCTAGAAGATAAAAGGTTAGTTTTTTTTCAATATAATTTATTTATATATGAATTTCGTATAAATAATAACAATTTAAGAGTTTAAATAAACATTTATGCGAATTGTTACCGTTAGCGAGTAATTTTCAATCAAAAAAAGGAATAAGCAAGATTGAGGATATTTTTCCAAACGTTTCTAAAGGAAATTGCTCCAAATATTTACTCCATCTGGGAGAACATTACCTATATACATATGTGGATGGTGGTGGCCAATGATATGATGATCTTTTTATTGGTTGTGTCGAAATCAATTTTCCAGTAACAGTACTTCGCAGTTGGGTTGCATTTAAAGTCCGAATTGTCTGTGCAAATTGCAAGAGGTAGATATTCCTTTCTTGGTGTTGTTGGTGCTACTCCACCTTTTCTTTGCCTTCTTCTAGCAGCTTCCGTTTGCAAAAAGAAAAAGATCGATCCCGAGGCTAACATAAGATGACATCACTATACAAATACTGCTCCAATCAATTTTTAAAAGGGACCAACTTAACAGAGTTTCATAACAATCTGACCAGTAGTTCTCAAGTTGCAGTGGTTTTAGCGAATTGGGATTTTGAAAACTGTGGATTCAAAGCATTTTCCTGTGTTGATTTATCATTGTTTTTTGAAAAAAAAAACACTTCAAACTATAGGTTGCCATCAAATGAAACTGTAGAACGGTGGTTTACGCTTTAAACATAGACGTCCAAACATTGATGATTCTGAACGCTCTGGTCGCCCAATTGAGGTGGGAAGACATTAGGAAAGTCCACAAAACTATTTTGGCAAACATTTCTCCATGAGGATGCTGTTTTCGAAATGGATATTGTTTGAAATGGATATTGGCTCACACCCAAAAACAACAACCTGTCGATGAATCAGACCTTTGACTATAGATGGAACATGGCTCGATCATATCATTCCAGACCTCAAACGACAATCAGTTGAGTAAACAGTCGGCAAACCTCGCCCAAAGCAACCAAAAGCGCAACAGTGAAGGTTATGGCGTCCGTATTCTAGAATGTGCTACAAATTTTGTTCATCTACTACTTTGAAAAAAAAGCCTTCAACAGCGAGTACTACTGTGGATTATTGGGGCAATTGAAGAAGGAAATTGGGGAAAAGTGGCCGCAAATGTAGAAGAAAAAAGTGTTCTTCCACCAAGGCAATGCAACATATGATACAAGTCAATGAAAACGTTGGTCAAATTGAATGAATTATCTATTTTAGAAGGACAAAGATAAAGCGATTTACAGGACAGGTTCAACAATTTCTTAGCCGGAACAGTTATCATTGCTAGGAAATAATAAAGTTTACTAGCCTTTGCTCATTTTTAAAAAATGTCTTCCAATTCTTTTGAGCAGAGTTCATACTGTAGCTATCAGTAATTGATAGTCATGGTAATTGTGTTGATATTTGCTAACTGTGACTGCGATTTGAATCACGGATTGTTTGCATCCAGTTCCATTAATAGATCAAAAGTTATTTTTGCATATCTATTAGCGAAGCTCCTGTATCAATTACAATAAAGCCGATCTCGATTTTTCATGTAATTACTTTTAACGGAAACAACTCATTTACGAAGTAATATATGTATATACAATTAACTAGCAATTAAGATTAATGCAACCGTGTATATGGGGACTTGTTTACAAGTTAGATGGCGATATTGTCGTAGCGGTGTGAGTCTTTAGAAATATAAACAAATATTAAATTACTTCGTGTTAGGGAGGGCAAGGTCAAGGCTGAAAAGGTCGTATGCGACGTGATCATAAATACAAATAATCGAATATCGAACTGTTTACGTTAGATTCAAGTTTTGTTTGATTGCAATTACGGCGCCTTCGTAAATTTTAATTCTCACCACTTCACAATGATTAATCTTAATATTGGATTCGCATAATATATCACGTTTTGTTCTCGATCTATCGATGAAACAAACTTTTTTTAGAAATCGCTTAAAATGTAATGTACACTACTATGTAGAGGAGGATACTATGCTGATAATGTTATAATATACACAATTTAGTGGGTTAATTTAACGGTATGATGCAGATATAATAGGATGTTATTCATGATGATGATAACGTGTGTATGTGTGTATTATTATTTATCTGTTAATTAATGTAGGACGCGGCAGTTGTATCTGTAATTGTAATCTATATGTTGTTTTATAATGATATAACAAGGACAAAGAAGTCTTATCACGCTACAGCGAACAAGTTTGTCGATTTATGTAATCATCAAACTACATACATATTTCAACGTAATGGTTATAATGGTTCATTTATGTTTATTACTACATATTATTAACGTATTAAATAAAAAGTTTACATTTGCAAAGACTAGACCCATCCCTTGTTTGTACAACATTTACCAGCAAGTCTACTTAGCAAGACAAGCACTGAAAGTATGTATTATTCTTACGAATTTATCAAAAATTAGAGGCTTTATAGTTAGAAGATCCTTTGAATGCATGGCCCACCCCCTGCTTATTAGCAGAGTTTGTGTTAGGGATGCCGATTTTTATCATAAGATCGATTCTCTGAATCGAAACTCCCAAGAATCGATTCCGAAAAAAATCGAGGCTTAAATAAACGATGTTTTATAGATAATCGATGATTTGATTAGATTTGTGTACTTATAGTAGGGCGACAATAATAACTATTTTTTTTATATTTTAGTTAAAAAACTTTTAACTTTTGTTGACATCTAAATCATTTGTAACTCTTTATTGGCAGCACTGCTTTACATGGCTTGGTATATTACACCAGCAATATACAGTGTACGGAAAAAACAACGAACCAAGACAGACCTTTGAAGCTTATAAACGGCAGGTCAGGAATGTATAATTTCGCTGCTAAATATAAGAATTCTTTCAATGTTAAATTTCTTGAATCCAGGCAACTTACGCTACACCTATTCATAGAAGCCTTGTTATAACTAAATGATACTTTATGTTATATTTATTATCAAATCGGGTATAAAAAAGAATCAATTTCCACAAAAATCGGATATAAAAAAGAATCGATTTGTAAAAAAAAATCGATTAAAAAAATCGATCTTTAGAAATAAAATATGTAATCGATTTTTCCTATAATCGATTCAAAATCGGCGTCCCTAGTTTGTGTCACCATACAAAATTTACCAGAAGATCTTGGCAGTACAATCACTGTCTTTATTTTCAATAATGTACAAAATAATATAAAAAAAAGAATGCTGCTTCACGGAAGAAGTTGTAGTAAGCCAGAAGTAAATGTATAAATAATTAGCAGATCATTAAATGATTTCTTTCACCTACAAAGGTCCTTACTTTTTGCGAAATTTCAAACTTCAGTCCTTTTTTTCTGGTAAAATTAATACATATACATATTATATAAAAAAGTATAATTAATAGGTCATCATGATCAGGCATCCTATTATATTAAATTAGCACATCTTGATTTTAGGAAACAGAATTTAAGAAAAGTTAGATCAATTTCAGACAAAAATAGTTATCCCAAAGAATATTAGGAAAAATTAATTTAAAAAAACGAATACATAAAATATACAACACAGGCACTAAACAAAATAGTAACAATAGTAACACTTAAAAAAAACGACTTTATAATCATGAATACACTGTAACGCATAACATAACCGTAGAAACTACTTTGTCTAAGCATTCCAAAGAATTACGACATAACTTTGATTTAGAAAATGTTAAGATTTTAAAAAAAGAAAATAGTTATAAAAAGGGATTAACATAACATAAGTATTATTTATAATAATTTAATCACGTCTAAATTTTATCAAATTAAGCTCTTGACTAGATTTTTTTGCCATTTTTCCCCGGTCTTTAAACAGAATTGTTAGAGCTTGACAAAAATACAGGAATATAAGGATTTTTATGATTATAAAGTTACATTTAAAAAATATCTTAATTTGTCCACGATATTGTAAACATAATCCTATATATCACTGAATTTCTTTGTCTGTAGATATTTTTGTTGATAGGCATGGCTAGTTGTTTATTAATTGACACAAATCAAATATCAATTTTATGGTATGTACTATATTCTGTTATGTTGTGGTGAATGGATAATAAAGGCACTTTATTATTATTATTATTATTCCACTGAAGAAGTTGTGTAAAAAAAACTTAATAAATTTGTAAAGGTTCTGGAATAAATTGATCTTTAATCAAATTTGAAGTGTTATAATTGACCTAAAAGTGGAAAAAAAAATCAACAACATAAGGTTTCTGATAAAAAGAATATCTTGTTACAAATCACTATTAGGGAAGGGAGAATAATTTAATTTAAACATATGTATTATTGTAAAAACTTAAAGTAAGAATTACTATAGTTTTTTACAAAATTTTTGAACATGAATAGAGTCTTTGTCTTGCTAAAATCTTCTAGTAAGTATGTGTAGTGACACAAGAAGAATTTGAATATAAGGGCTTCTACTTTCTGCACATTTTTGAGCTTCAAAACAGTCCTTGCCCTGATGACAGCTTGTACCGAACATGATATCGTAGCATGGACATCTAAAGGCAAGAGGAGGCTGATTAATTAAATCGAATAGTTTTTTAACTATAATAGTGTTTATATTTTGCAATTTGCCTCATGTAATGGCACATAACACACATAACTCAACAATCAGTAAGAATACATTATTTAACAGTAAATAGCGCAGTTGTGTCAAACTTATGTCCAATTAATTAATTTATTATTAATTATTTTTGTATTTCAACCAATGACATGAATAAAAAATAGCCGAATGTGGCATGTGAATAATAGTCTCTGAAGAATACGGAAGCAATTAAAAGTACAACTCACAATTTGGCCATTGTTCTGTTGTGCTTTCAGTATATGGTACTGTGCAATATTAACTAATTTTGACAAACTTAAGTATAGTACACTTTTGAAATAAGCAATTTATTTTATCTTGCAAGCTGTATGGCTAATCGAACTACCACTGCAGCTCTTCCTGTGTATATTTGTGTGCGAGTGTGGTTTTAGGCTTTGTTACAATACTATAAATTCAATTTAAATTAATTTAAGATTAGATACAGTTGGATAGCATTTACTATTTGCTAACGTCATCCATTTAAGACTGTATAATATTTATGCAATAAGTTTTGATGATAAACATTTAATAATAATTGCAACATTACAAAGACTGTAGGTCACTTGATATGTAATATGATGCTACATATACATATGTATGTATATACATACTCTCTCCAGAAAATTCATCATCATCATCAAGTTATTACGTCAAGTTTTAATCTGTATAAAATCAATTTCAGAAAATGGCGTTCTCTTTACACTTGATTAAATGTTTTATTCCAAATACATAATCATAAAATTGTGTACAAAATGCTGCTTTATGATCCATTATGACCTTAGTTTGACTTACTTCTACCTGAATTATACTTTCATATTAATGTTAAAAAAAACGCCATTGTTTTCGAGTATTCGTTAAATAAATATGCAACTTATTTGGTTGTTGTTGTTTTGTTTTTTAGATAGAATTGAATGAACGAATAATTTTTATTACCTTTTTTATTCGCAGATAGAACAAAAACAAAATAATTAACACAAGTATGTAGTAGTTTATCGTTCATAATCTGCGATACTCCTAATTTAAACAATTATATCAATTAGTTGCCAAGTTCAAATTACACGAGATGTCAACAAAAAATGACATAATACGGGAAATGTAAATTAAACAATCTTTTAATAAAATTCGGTTATTTCCAGTGCTAACCGGTTTCCCGCAAAATATTTTCAACTTTCACTTAATTTTTTTTTTAGCTGCTAATGTAATTCTATACGCGCATGTAATAACTAACATCAACTAATCTGATTTAATCGATGACATCAATGTGTAAACAATTGAAAAAATATTTCGTAGTAAACTACATAAATATACATACACATGTAAATACATACCATTCAGAAATATTCCAGGAAAAACATACAAACAAACAAACTGTCAATATTATCATGTAAATAAATTCCACCAACCGCAAATCTCTATTTCTCTGCGAAATGATTTCATTCAAGGATGCGATAGCGGCTGTGTAATTTTCGCCGCACTTATACATCTGATTGACATTGAGGGGAATTCGATTTCGAAGTAAATGGGTACTAATTCAATTGAATTGCTCTGAGATTCTAATTGGGGTTAGCTTGGATTGGTTATGGAGAGAGCATCTACACGAGGAGGACCTAATTTGGTAGGTAAAATCGTTTTGCGATATGATCAGACCGATAGATCATGTGGTGTGATGATTGCAGTTAAAATATTGTCAAAATTGGTTTAACTATTTCCGATTATATCGGAAATGAGTAGGTACTGAACTTAGATTTCGATAGATTATACAGGGTGTTTAGAATTTACTTCTCTGATCTCCAATAATGCCTGTACACACAAATCCAGAAAAGGACGACAAAAAATGTTTATAAAATCATGTGTGAGCAAATCAAAATCCCAATTTTGTTGAAGTACTTCATTTTTTTTAATTGGCCTAGTATAAGAAATGAATCATCTAGAGCCAATTTACCTACATATATCTGTAGTTAGTTGTACTTTAAACAAAAAAAAAATACAATCGGATAAATATCAGAAATATGTAGTTGCATTACTGGCTTCTATTGAATTGTCTGTTAAATAAGCCAAATTTAGGCCAACTGATTATCAGCTTCTACAAAATGTCTAATTAAAAACAAAAGATTGTAGATAATGTCAAGAGAACGAATTACAACTTCAGTGTTTGGAAAAAATCCTTGCAAACAAAATAAATTTAATCATAAATATATTTCTAGTATGTATCAGAACATTTAAATTTAAATATGTATTAAAAGTGTGATAACCACAAGCATAAAAAGATTACATTTAGAATAGATACAGAATTCTAATTACATTTTACTCAATGTAATTACTTTCAACACTAAACATCCTAATCGTCTGCATCTAACCTGAATCGATTTGATAGAATAGATTAGATAAGAGTATTGATGATCCATTTATACAAAATAGGTAATATCTTTTCTTATTTTAATGATCTCCTCTTTACTCATTATTATTTTATTGGGTTAATATCTACCTTTGATATCATTGGCATCAAACAAAAATTTATCTTTATTCAACATTCATTTCATAATGTTACTATTAGCTAATGCTGCAGAAATCGCTAAATTATATTTCCTATTCTTCTCTTTAATGATTCTGAACAAAAATTAAAAATGAAAAAAAAAAATAAGCAAAAATCAATTCCACGATTGTTGGAGCTTGCGAAAACATTTAGGTACTCCAGATACATAAACCTCAATGGAAGCTACTCTTGCACATAACGTTTGGTAGTATGATTGGAGGCCAATTCCTTATTACTCCTCCCCTGGGAGGTATGAAGGGGATAAATTCAGTTTTGAAATCTTCTGGGTGTTGCATTTGGCCATCCAAAGGAATCTAAAGGTGAAATAAGTAGATCAAATAACAATCTGATAATCTAAAGAGCCTTTTGCTTCATTTGATATCATGGATTTCTTGAATTAAACAAATTACTATTAAAATGATAATTCTTACGTTTTTAAATATTAATTGTTTCGAGATAACACCAGAAATTCCAATTAGGAGAGGAGGGGAGGGGAGGCGAGTAAATAATTAGAAACACCGATCATTTCAATTGTTACGTCATAATACGTCGCCATATGCATTCGATCCAATCAAAGATTGATTAGAATTAGTTTACCAAACAAGGTGTTGTCCATACAATTAGAGGAACAAAAACTGTCAAGATAAGATCTAATATTCGAAGTAATACTGATAACCCCCGATAAGACGATACCGTCTTTAGTGTTTAAACTTCTTTATTGATTTTGCCAAAACAAAAGTCTATTAAATACAATCATTAAACCATTTATTCGGCCGTTTATATTGTTATGTAATGTTTAGTATTGACGCGCCATTTGTTCACAAACAGTCGAACCACAAGAATTGATGTGTGTATATTAAGAAGCTATGCTTCATGGAAGAAAGTTGTGCCCTTTATGATGCATGAAGAAGTTGTTCTTTGACGACTTTCCTAACAGATTCACGATTGACATTCGATACAGCTGCACTTATTCTTCTGGTGCTTATTCTAGGATTGTTTTCTACTATTTGCAAAATAGCTTCTGCATTTCCAAGAGTACGACGACTTCTGTGAACCCCAGATTCATATTTTGTTTTTTTTTTAAGCAATCTTCTCCAAAACGCCTATGGACGTCAATAAATGTCGTAACATTGGTATGTGTACAGGGTTTCCACGGCCAAGTGGGACATAGGGAAAATACATAGAATCGGTTTTCGGTGAATATTATCTCCCTAATACTACTTCAGCCAAATTTAAGTGCCACATATTACAACTGGGCTAATGATGAACATTTCCTCAACTATAGTACAAAGATAGTTATTTTAATAAAGCCAGAAAATTGCTGGCGTAGAAGTTCACACTACGGCTTAATAACGCAATGCACGGATTGTTTAGGGTTCGAATCCCGACAGAAAAATTTTGGTCTTTTTAAAACTTTTAATTGAAAAGCGAAACACATAATAGCAGCCGATCATTTTTGTTATTGTAAAAATCATTGTTGTTGAAGATAAAAAAATAAAAAGCAAAATTGATCTGTAGGGATTCGAACCCTAAACAATCCATGCACTGCAGCCGTTGCCGTTGCCAAATTTTTGCAATATTAATTTTTATAAATACCACTACTTAACACTTTTTCTTAATACTTTTTCTATAAAATTAATTGTTTTGGCACTCCTAAATATAGAATTTAGAATTAGAATTAAGTTTAGGGTAATGTTGCACTGCGACCAATGATCTATTGTGCCCTCCTACATGAGCTAAAGGTTGTTGGTGTTTATCACCAGCTATAGCTCCCTATCCAGTCCAAGGGCTTTAATAAACTGCAATAGCTGTGATGGTTTCAATGAGGGTATTTCCCCCTCGTCAATGACATCTTTACCAAAATGATTGTCGCGTACCGCTGCAATAGCCACGCAGTTGGATATCAGGTGTTCCGGATTTTCGCTTTCCGCCCCGCAAAACCTGCAGTCGCTATTGTGTTTCAGACCTATCCTTGTCATGTGTGCCCCAAGGTGGCAGTGCCCTGTGAGAAAACCGACAAGTACACGTAGTTTATTCCTACTGAATTCTAGCAACGTCCTTGTTCTTTGCTTATTAAAGTTTCCAAGGAATACCTTGGACTGTCTCACACCAGGAAGATTTTCCCAGAGGGTTGCTCTGAGTTTCTGCTCCCTGTCTTTGACTTCTCTTTCATAGGTATCCATCCCTATTCCGCAAAATGGTTCCGGTCCCACAAATGATGTTGTGGCGGCCTTCTTTGCTAATAAATTAGCTTTCTCGTTGCCACTGATTCCAGTGTGTCCTGGTATCCAGCATAGTACAAGTCTGTTCTCTCTGCCTAGATGTTTCAGTTTCTAAGCATTCCCAGACTAATTTTGATCTGATGGTGTTAGAACCCAGCGCCATTATGGCTGCTTGACTGTCGGAGAAAATTGCAATGCTTTGCTTCCGATAGTTCCTATCAAGATTCAATTGAGCGCATTTTCCGATGGCATTGATCTCTGCCTGGAAGACGCTGGGGTAAGTTCCCATTGGCTCTGAGTATTTGATTCCTGGCCCAAATACTCCTGCACCTGTTCCTTTGTCAGTCTTGGAACCGCCCGTATACCATTTAATGGTATTTGCTTTTAGGGAGTAGGTGCATTGTTCTCCTTTCCATTCTCCCTTATTGCTTAGCTTCGTGAGAAAGTTCTTCTCGAAGCTATATTTCCTAACCATTTCGTCCTGCGGTAGGCTGAAAAGTGCGGAGAGACCCGCCAGAGAAGAGCCAGCTCCCTGGCTTTGCATCTCAGCCCCGCCAGACCCTGCTCTGGACACACGGTACAATACCCTATGGGCAACTCCCCCCACTACTATGTGTAGGGGCGTAAGATCTAAAATGACCTCCAAGGCCGCGGTTGGGCATGTTCTCATGGCGCCAGTAATGGACACACATGCCAACCGTCGCAGCTTATCAAGAGTATTCGTGACTGTCACCTGTGTGACCTTTGGGAACCAGGTTATCGCCCCGTTTGTTATCATAGGTCTCACTATACTCATGTACAGCCATCGCAGTATGCTTGGGTTGCACCCCCAAGTTCTGCCTGCTAGATTCCGACATATCATTAAGGCTCTTGTTGCCTTATTCATGGTCAATTCAATATGCTTGTTCCACAGAAGTTTTTTGTCCAGTGTTATTCCTAGGTACTTCACCTCTGCTTTACATTCGATCACTGTTGCATCCAGATGGATGTCTCTCATGCTCGAAAGATTTCTCTTCCTAGTGAAAGGTACGATCGTGGTTTTTGCCGAGTTAATACTCAGCCCCACCGATCGACACCATTCATTAGTGATTCTAAGGCTTTTTTGTATCAGGTCACAGAGAATTCCCTCATACTTGTCTTTTGCTATTATCACAATGTCATCGGCATAGCCTATGCAGTGTACACCGAAAGCAGTCAGCCTGTTCAGGAGTTCATCCACTACCAGACTCCACATCAAAGGCGAACAAACACCGCCCTGAGGTGTTCCACGAGTGGTTCTGATTCTGATAGTCTGCTTGCCTATCGTTGTCTGCGCCGTCCTCGGGGAGAGCACCTCGCCTATCCATCGAGTTACTGCTTTACCCACTCCTCTTGCTTCAAGTGCTCGTCTGATCGCACGGTGCGACGTGTTATCAAACGCCCCGGAAATGTCTAGGAAAGCACAGATAGCTGTTTCTTTTCCAGTTTTCTGGAGGTTGATTCATGCAGGGCAGTTTCTGTTGATCTACCTGCCCTGTACGCATGCTGGCTTTTGTGGAGTGTAACTTCCTTTATAACCTCCATTCTAATATAGCTGTCTATTACTTTCTCCGCTGCCTTCAATAGAAAAGATGTCAGACTGATAGGTCTAAAGGATTTGGGGTTTGTCCCATCCTCCTTCCCTATTTTCGGTATGAAGCTGACCTTTACCTCTTGCTAGATTCACAAGATGCTGTTCCTAAATATAAGGGTTTGACAACCAAAATAGATAGTCAAATATCTAATGTCACCATTTCTCACGTACTACTAATTGTAAGTAACAGATACAGTTAAAAATGGAATCGCTGCATATTAAGAATTAAGCTATACTGGTGTTAATAAAAAACCGAAGCTGTACATAATCCAACGGATTATGACACTACACCAGCATGTTTCCTACTTAGGCTTTAGTCAAAGTCGTAAAATGCACATGTTGGATGTGTTAATACGATAATGTGTTCCAAATTATGTTTAAACTATTGTACTGAAAATTATTGCGCTTTATAATCAGAAATACTAACAAAACAGCACTCAGTTTTATTTATTGAACATATGCCAATAATTATCATATCTCTTAACCTAACAAACATAATTCTCTAATTAAGTTTAACGTCACTGCAAACAGGCTTGACAAAATAGGATAAACTCCAATATGTGTGTCAAAATAAATAGAATAAACTAGATAAGAGAAGGATTATACCACCTGTTATTATCGTGATGGTATAATTAAACTAATCAAACGTTCCCGACTTTTTGTTTGTATACATTCGATTTTTTTTCATTTAGTTTTCCCGTTAACACGTAATATAAAGTTCATAGTCCGTTGGCTTCGTCGCCAAAATGTACGTATATACATACGTAGTGTTGACGTCCCAGACAATAGTATTTCAATTATAGCCACAGAACCGGACGAACTAGATTCACTGTATGCGATGTTCGGTATGTCTGCTGCGATATCGATTCGAATAGATGAGAAACTTCCGCTCATGCAGGTAATATTAAATGCGAAACGTTTGAGAAAGGTGGAAATATATATCGATGGATTTATATTAGCTTTGACATTACTACTCCAAAAAAAGTAATTTCGTTTTACGCAGACCTCACAATCATGGTGACGTATGAATGGTATGGTTTAGAATAAAACTAAACTGTGTTTCATTGAAAATTGGTCACTTACTGCTCAAAACTATTTGGATTGGTTGTGGAGACCTTTTTTTGTTCTTCTGTATTACAGAGAAATCCGTGGATACACATTGAAACAGACAACCTATTAAATTAAACTATTGTCTAGAAATCTCAGGATCCGGTATTTCTTTACTGTATACATACTGTGTTTAAATAGTACTTAGACATACAAGGTTTAACAAATATTTGTTTTTGTGTAAATATTTATCTTAATAGTAAATTTGCATACATTTGTTTTCTATTTGTTTTGGTTGTGTTACTGATTAAATATTTTTATAGTCATTTCTTATCATTGACTAACTCGTTCTTATTGTCACTCAAGCTTCACGCGAGATATGCGATAGCGCTTGTTGATTTCACTTAATTAATTTACCTTTATTTTAACTTCTTTTCTTCTGGTTATACAGTGTGTTCCAATAAATAGTTGTAGGTATTGTAAAAGAAGGATTGTTCAGGTATCATTTACCTCTCCTACTACGACCTATAGATCTATTCTGAACACCCTATTTCTTCACTACCTGTCTAATTCGATGTTCTTAACGAATTCCAGAATTAAATTGGATGCCGAGACTTTAATTTATTCTTAATGGTTCACCCATGCAGAGAGAATGCAGAGTGACTCAGTTCTCTGTCTTCTTTTTGATTTGATATTTTTAAAAGGCAATGACCAGTGAGCAGGGCTATGAAGCTTCTGAAATCTGATTCACTTACATAGATCAAAAAGTTTTCTATTACTATTTGGCGAGGAGTTAATAAATTTCTTCGCATGTCTTGCCCGGGTGTTTTTCTTCACAAAGAGGCAATTTCTTTTGCTTCCCAACGTTGAAGTTCCTTCTTGAGCTGGCATTTTGAAACGCTGAAGAAGGGTTCTGGCCCAATGAAATGAATGTCAGCGTCTTGCTTTGCAAGTGTATTCGCCATGTCATGCCAGACGCAAAGATATATGCAGCACCTTAAAAAGTTGTTGTAGTAGTTCTTATGGCTCTAGAGAGGTTGGTCTTCGGTCCATCAACACCAACCCCTACCCAGCTAGCAGAGCCACGTCTTTTCTGCGTGAAATATACGTCCCTAATCACGTGGATCGACGTAAATGTGGACGTGAAATATACGTGAAAATGACGGCAATATGTCACAGCCAATAGACGTCGCACAGTGACGTCACAAATTCGTCTATCAAGAACCAAATTTCTACCATAGAAAGGCATATATAAAATACAAATTTGATCGTAACTTCCAGGTTAATTGTACCTTGTCTTTGCTTAGAAGGGTGTGATTCAAATCCCGCGAAAAATCGCTTGCTTTTATTGGCTTTATATGTACCTGTGACAGAGTAAAAATATGCAATTAAATATTCGTGGCATATTTCAACAGTCTTCGTCTTCTATCCTAGGAAAACGTCGTATTTCGCACCTAAATCCATGATCTCACAATGTATCACTGCTTGTCGGAATCGAGCATACTGTTTGAATACCAGAGGAGAAACAAAAAAGACGTACTTACAAGAAAACAAAAAGCAGTTAGTGTATATCATTACATATATATATATATTTAAGTAGTAAAATGTACATTTTACAGTTAAAACAAATTCTAAAATATATTTTTTGCGTTACATTTATTGCGTGAATATCGAGTTTTCCTTATAACCCTTTGTTGACCGTCGGTACTTATAAGTACCTCATTAAAAAACTCTTTTTCTGATTTAACCTTAAATACAGCACATTGTCCGTTGGTAATTATTGGTATCAAGTATTTCGTATTCCTTATATTAAAATTAGCTTAGTAAAACATTGGAATTTGTTTTGTTAAAGGGGCTAGTGTTCATTTCTATTGCACGTAATTTTTATTGCACGCAAGAAAAATTGGAAACTGTAAAGCGGCTTTTACCTATTAAATATATTAATCTATCAGGCATTAATCCTTGATGTCAGCGATTATAAATGTTCAGTATATCGATTTAGTCGCCGGTAAATAAATTTACTGATGCGGTCAATCAAGTGACGTCGTGTAGACGTCGATTCACATACGTCATCTTTTCGTAAATTAGGTGACGTCATAAAAACGTCGATTTTACGTCTCACGTCGACATTCTCCACTTGACACCTAATATCGACGTCTATTCCACCAAATATCACGTCACTGCTAGCTGGGTACCCCTGTGCTATTTTGAGACTTTTTCATTGTGCCAGTTATGGGATCCATATTCAAAATCTTGCCCTTGTATTCTTTAAACAATTGAACATCTATTGCTCTGCAAATGTGTGATTCGGATAACTTAATACTACTGTAATATGTGCAAAAACACAAATTATTTCGTCAATTTTAACAGTCTATTAGATCACCTTTACGCATTCGTTTAAAAGCCATTCCATTAGGTAAGTATGGGCTGATTTTTGGAGAATAATTAGAGCATAAATTGGACCCCCTAAAAGTCGTATTTTTGTATATAAAACATAGCAGCATACAAGTCCAAATTCAGAGCACAATGGTCAGAAACAACCCAGTCGTGTAATAAAAATTTTCAAAGAAATTTTGGTTTTTATTTTTAACTCGTTTTAGATCTTTCAATATTTACAGTTGGAAATTTGGCTGTAGGCGACTTTTAGGGGGTCAAACATATGCCCAAAAATCTCCTTTTCCCAAGCATCGTTACGAAATAATTGCAGTTTTCAATATTTTATATTACTAGAATATAAATGAATGTCAACTAGTTATATACATATACATATATTTACATATGCACATGTAAAGATTGCCTACGATTTTTCTGGAAACTCCTTAATTTGAAGACGTTCTTTTTCGGTACGAATCCCACCAACATACTTTGTTTTTAGCTTGATGTCCTGAAATAGAAACTCGGAGAGTACAATAGTAAATTGTATATAGTATAGCCGTATAATAATAACTTATGCAATGGATAGTAATCTAGAAACAACTAGAACATCACAGTTTCTAGTTTAAACATTTAAATACTATGACTTACGTGATATTTCGCATGAGTAATGCTTATTATATCTATTATGCTAAACATATTTACAGTAAATTTGTATCATAATCGTTATTGTAAATTGTTCTATTTATATACAGATGTATGTACATAAAAGTAGATCATTAAAAGAAGTATCGAGAAGGAGCTCCATTTTTATTTACAATTGCCAGGATATTTTGTGCTTGGAATGAATAAAGATTACAATGCGTTCAGTTTTTTTTTTAATCTACTTCGATCTCAAAATTTATAGTGGGGAAGTATTACCAAAAATAATGGGAACATGCAGCTAATTCACTTTTGCAAGAATATAGCAATGGTGGGTGCAGAATCAGACTCGGTAGAGTATACTGTTTACAAATTTGATAGCCTTTTATTTGCTTTCTGAATTTGATAAATTCCATTCCACTACATGTTGTCAAGAATCATCCGTTGCATACCCATCAAGATATTCAAATCTATGTATGTACTTCCTCCGGATTCTTGTGTTTAAGGATGCTTAAAGGAGCTTGTTTAGGACGTAGCAATTATCTAGTACGACTCCCCAGGAGTTTGATATTTAATTTGAAACTGGAGAACTTTCCGCATACATACCTACATTAACCGGTGTAAGCAATTTTTTTTGTGTAATGGTATGGAAGGACCATTGAGTTAGTGAAGATATCTAAGGAAATTTTTATAAACCAGCATGCAAAATCGATATGGATCTTGGAGGGTATAATGCGCTGTAAGAGTTTAGTATATAGCGTGGCCTCTCTGAACTTTTTATCGTACGACGTACCGTTTTTTAGTAAAAAAAAACATTTTAGTGCATGTCCATTTATTATACAATTTTTTTTTAAAGAACAAGGGTTTTATTCAAGGGCAAAAACAAATATTTTACCAAACCAACAATTCTACCAACCAAAAATTACAAAAACTGTGCAAGGTGACCACCTCGAGCTCGGATGCAAGAATCCAATCTTCTCCTCATTGACTGGCGAACTCTCTCGAAAACACCAGGATCGGTTTTAATTGAGTTGCACCCAGCAATGATTCGATTTCTTAAATCTTCTACGTTTTCCAATGGAGTAGCGTACACCAAGGACTTCAAATGGCCCCACAGGAAAAAATCCACGGAATTTAGGTCCACCTCGGCCAATCCAGCCGTATCCTTGTGTTAAGAAATCACGAGCTACTTGACTAAGGTGGGCTGGTGCGCCATCGTGCATATACCACATTGCATCTAATTGCTAATGGTACGTCCTCCAGAAATCCAGGGAGCGTGTTTTCCAAAAAGTTGCGATACACCTCTCCGGTAAGTCTCCCTGGTAAGAATACCGGTCCAATTAGGCAGTCACCCACAATCCCAAGCCAAACGTTCAAAGAAAACTGATGTTGAAAACGATCTTCAACAATTTCTTGTGGATTTTCGTCACACCATACATGGTTATTATGGCGATTGCGTATTGCATTTCTTGAAAAATTCACTTCGTCGGTGAACAGAATCATCATCAGGAATTGAGGGATTTGAACCATTTTATGCAAAATCCATTGACAGAATGCAATACGAGGGGGAAAATCAGCAGGAAGAAGTGCTTGAACGCGTTGTATGGGATGGATACAACAAATTTTCCTTCAGAATGTGCCAAATAGTCCCATTACTTACATCCAAAGCGTCAGCAATTTTTCGAGTAGAAGTACCTCGATCTTCTTCAATCATGTCTAGCACATCCTCTTCCAGCTCTACCGTTCTTGCTGTCCTTGGCCTTGCTGCTTCTCCATTTCGTCTTAATGTGCCTGTTTCATAAAGACGCCGATGGATACTTTCGAAAGCTTTTCTACCAGGAGCAATACGGCCAGGAAATCTTTCAGTATACAACCGCCTAGCTTCTAATGCATTGCCATCAGCAAGTCCATAAATGTAGTGTATGTCGGTCATCTCGGCATTCGTATAGCGACTCATGAAAAGGACCTTCAACAAATTCGACACATACAAAATTGTTAATCACGAGACTCATTCAATATGTCAGTGAATAAAACAGGACTGTTTAAAAATATTTTTGTACGCTTGATAAATGGATATGCACTAAAATGGTTTTTTTTACTAAAAAACGGTACGTCGTACGATAAAAAATTAAGAGAGCTTTTTTCTTCACAATTGAACAAAGAATAAAAACTTTTATTTTTAGAGAAATCAGCGGCGTCCTATTTTTTTCTTGAAAAATAACCTGTGACGTGCCAATACGCGCACGACTGGTACGACTAAAACATCGTGTTGTTTTCAAAGTATATGTCTCCCACAGCTATTAACACGCCAAAATTTCATTATGATATCTCAAGTCGTTTTGGCAAAATCTAATTTTTACTGTTTTTTTTTATTAAACTTCAACACGCTGTAGATTGGTAACGAAGCGTTGACGGACCTATGTTTATAGGAACTGTTTTGTATAAAATGACCTGGGCAATCACCCCCTTTAATATTGCCGCATCTTTTTTAAACACCCTGTATATGTAACTAGGTGTGGTACAGAATCTGATGTGATGTCAACCACGCTAGAGGCAAACAGCGTACTGGGGTACACATCTCGAAGTGGAACTATTCTAAAGGCGAAAAATAGATAATAAAGGAATGATTCAATTCCTAAAACTCGTTATGTATAAGAGTATGTATCTGAGATAAAAGCAAAATAACTTTAAAAATAGAACTAATACTACTTGTTTACGATAACGCATTATTGCCAAATCATTTCTCTAATAGGTTATGTATTAAACACACGGTGCACAATGAACATCGTACAGGACAGACACGTCTGTCTAGAAAAAAATCCTATATCTACGATAGTAAGAACAGTTATTTTTGGATATTTCTGATTTTAGTGGCTACGACGTGCCTCGTTACTGTAAACAGACTATATTTAAAAAATTCTCGGCAGTTCATATTTAATTATGACAACTACTGTAGGTACATACTGTTAGAGTTTTTGAGTTTTTACTCTTTGAATTTATGCACAGTGGATAGGTTTTATACACTTTTTAATTCTAACATTTTTCGGTACACATTTTTTACACAACTCTTATTATGACAGTTACTAACAACAACAACTTATAATAGATTACTATATATTTTTTAACACAACATTGACATATATTTAACACTCCCCCTCAATTTAAATGTATTAAATATTCATTGTTTTAAATTTTACATACATTAAAATTGTAACCCTTTTTTATTAAAATTATTCACTAATGTTCCATTCAGAAATGCAGTTGGTACATCTATTTGCTTTAATTTCCAATTTTTCTGTACCGATATTGATATTAAAATTCTGACTGTAGGCATTCTACAAACCGGTGCATAACTATATTCCTCTTCATTATTGGGTATTTGGAAACCTTTAGCAACTAAACGTGCTTTCTTTGTTCCATCATCCTTTATTTTAAAGACCCATCGAGTATCAATCGCCGTGTGACCTTCAGGTACAATGGCGGGAATCCAGGTATGTAATCTTGCGTGTGAGCTTAATTCATTTTCGATAGCTTGACGCCATTCTTCTGATTTCCAAGCCTCTTTAAAACATTTGGGTTCTTGGTTCGTAGTTGATAACAAACAGTAGGCTTCATAAATCTCGTAGTCGTTTAGATTTTTCGGTTTTACCACACTTCTCCCGGATCTAGTTGTTACTGTCATTGGAAAATTGCAGTCTTCGTTTTCATTTGCGCTTTGCTCACCTTCTCTCTGTTCATTATTTTCGGTTTGATTTTCTGTTTCATTCTTCTTGCTATTTTCTGTAACTTCTCTTTCGTCATTATTGCTGTCGTCTTCAGACGTAAACTTTTGTTCATTCTGTATATTTTCTTTAAATCCCATATTCATTTCATCAAAACGTACATCTCTGGTTTTAATGATTTCATTTTCTTCTTGTGAGTATAATCTATAACCACCTCCACAGTATCCTACAAAAATGGCTCTTTTTGCTTTGGGTTCTAATTTATTTCCCTTTGGTAATATGGTGTACCATGCTCTACAACCAAATACTCTCAACTTGCTCAAGTCATTTCTCCCATGCCAAATGTTTGATGGTGTTTCTCCTCGTTTTAGTGCAGCAGTTGGAGTTCTGTTTAGTTCATATGCGGAACATTTTAATGCTTCGCCCCAAAGATTTTTCGGTATACCGGAATCTATAATTTTCGTGCGTATCATGTTCAGCAAGGTTCGATTTGATCTTTCAGACCTTCCATTCATCTGAGGACTGTACGGCATGGTGTACTCCAGTCTAATTCCATTTTGTCTACAAAATTGCTGAAAATTATTTGAAGAAAACTCACCCCCATTATTTAATCTGAAGCATTTTACTTTAACATTTTGTTGTCTTTCTAATTCTGCTAAGTAATCCTTTAGGTTACTTTCGGCTTCATTTTTATTTTTCAAAACTTTAACTACTACAAAGTGTGAGTAGTCGTCTAATATCACTTGGAAATATCTTCCTCCATCTATAGTGCAGGGAGTTATTGGTCCACAAATATCGCTGTGGATTAATTCACCAATTTTTGTGGCTCTTTTTGGATTTATAGCAAAAGAGGATCTTATTGCTTTCCCTTCTACACATGTTGGACATATTTTTCCTGACATGTTTAGACCGAGTTGAGTCAGAGCGTCTTTCCCAGCATGTCCTAGCCTTTTATGCCATATTTGTTCATCTATTATCGCATGACAGTTTTCATTTTTCTCAATTATACTATCTAAATTCAAAATGTATAAACCACTTTTATTTTCACATTTTAGTTCGAAATTGTGGCCCTTGATTATCGTCTTTCTCTTTTCAACTATTATTTTATGCCCTTTTGAGGTCATTTTTGATGCTGATATCAAGTTGTGTTTGATTTTTGGTACAATGAGAGCTTCAATATTTACTATGTGACCTTGGCATCTGGCTGTTAGTATTCCTAATTTATTTGTTTTCAATATCTCTCCATTTGCAATGTACACGGACACAGGGTTTGGCAATATCTTGATATTGTCCATGTATTTTTCTAAATCTTCCCTCACGAAATGATTACTAGCTCCCGAATCTAATACAAATGAAACCTTACCTTGGGTTTCACTACATATATGGGCTGCATATAGAGCTATCCGTTCTTCTATCGTGTTTACTGTTTCTTTTGTACTTACTCCTCTGCCTCTTGCTCTATAACTTTGGCTTCTTCCTCGACTTCTGTAATTTCTCCTAAACGTACCTCTACCTCTTCCTTCTTGTCCTTGCGGGCATCGAGCTTGAAAGTGATTCGGACTTCCGCAGATATAGCATCTCTTCGTATTGTTGCTGGCACTGACATGGAAACTGACCTCATTATCTTCTAATTTTTCTTCATTTTTACCTTCCTGTTTAGATTTAGCTTTGATTTCTTCATCTAACAATCGGGACTTGACAAAATCTATTTTGACAGCTGGTATTGTTTCGAGAGCAGTGACTACCGTGTCAAATTTGGACGGCAGTGACAGTAATAGATGACACACTTTATCACTTTCATCAATATTTGATCCAGATTCTTTTAATTCTCTAATAATTGTATCAAATTTAAAGAAATGATCTTCCAATTTTTCATTTACTCCTAATTTCAGATTTATTAGTTTCCTCCATAGTGACAATTTAGTGAATGAGCTTGTTCTTACAAATACGTCTTTTAGTGCCTTTAATTGTTCTCTAGCTGATTTACTGTCTTTGATTATATCTAGATGTTTATCTATAATCCCTTGTACAATAATCGCCTGCGCTTTTGCATCAGCCCGTTGAAATTTGTTTTTGATTTCAATACTGTCTGTTTCTACAGGTGGTGCTTCTAGGGCTTCCTCACATTGATCACGTTTGAATAATGTTGTTAAACGGAATAACCAATTATCAAAATTATTTGATTCAAGAATAGGTACCGTAAAACTGCTTGATCCTGCCATTTCACCTTTTATATCCACACACTTTTATTTCTAAACTATATGTCCGACTTGATTGATTCACGATACTTTTATCACGAATAGTTTCTTTTAAAACAATACTTCTGGGCCCATAACCTGTTAGAGTTTTTGAGTTTTTACTCTTTGAATTTATGCACAGTGGATAGGTTTTATACACTTTTTAATTTTTTCGGTACACATTTTTTACACAACTCTTATTATGACAGTTACTAACAACAACAACTTATAATAGATTACTATATATTTTTTAACACAACATTGACATATATTTAACACATACAAGCCCACGTATAATCTAAAGTAAAGAGTTATTAGATATGTATCGTTACTGAATTTCAAAGATACAAAAAAAAATTGTTGAGCGTTGTATACAAGCGAGAAGATAGCGTTACTGATACTCTAATTATCCACTATTTGTTTTAAAGGCATTTGTCACTTCTCACACAGTGACTTTGTTTTGATAACTCTTTTATGCCACAATAAATTATATAATGAAAATAGAACGCGTCTTTGATCTTTGGCACTACATTTGCAGTAGTCACGTCGACATTATTATTTTAATTAAAGACGCACCAAACAAAGGATTATATTACAAAACAAGGTTAATAATAATTGTATATACACATATACAATTATTATATATACGAAATAACACCCTGTATAGATTAAATCTAAACATCCCGTCTTTATAAACTATCTTCGCAAAGTAAAATGTGTCAAATTCTCTTTGATACCGCAACGATGCGACTTTCCAATCTTGTCTATTGAAATTCCGTTGCAACTTCGTAAACCTATTCTTCCTCTTACATGAAAGGAAGCGTTCGCTGCAGTGAAAACTAATAGCGATAGCGTGTAAGTACCTATCGATTCTTTTCCGACTGACATTGCACCATGCGCTCGACCTTTCAAGTCGATTGTATTTCACCTTTAACTAGTGTAAATATTGATTGCTTCCAGTGTGTTGTTGAGCATTATTAATAGGTTGAATATCTTATCTTGTGCGCCCACGCGTTTCGGTAATTTAACGCCACTGAATAAGGTCAATATTGGAAAATGCTATTAAGTTTTCATCGTCATTGCAATGTCATACTCGAGTTAAAAATAACTTAATGGATCCGCGGAAAATTAAAACGCTTGCATGTTTCCTAATGTATATTAACTTTTACTTATACTAATTAGGTATACACACATATTTGTTCCAAAGTTATAATTGCAAATCATCCAAGTAAGAGAAGTTTAAAAATAAGCTAGAAATAATGAGTTTAGTTGCTTTGACAAAAGATATACATATCTTTATATTATCGGTATGAAAGGATTGCATTGCAACTCTGTAATCTCAATTTACGTTATAAAAATATAATTAATACTCTCAGACAGTTCAGGCTTATAAATCTTCATTTCTATCCTGCCATCTGTCTTATTTAATGGCTTATTTAATTCGAAATGATAGCATGCGGTAGATAAGTGTTTTATATTCATGGAGATTTTACATCAGACGAATATGTCCGATTAAAAATTGATGATGCGACAATAGTATGTTGTTTTCCGGTTGGCAATCATGACTACTTTATTCTATTGTTACACTTATACAAGGTTATTCAAATGTATTGGAACATCTAAATATTTTTGAAACTGTATAAATTTTCAAACAAGCCTCTGAATAGGATCAAACGTAGACCAGTACCATAGAAATTTACTCGATCTAATGGCCGCACATAAACTTCTTCTGCAACATCCAAATGGTTCTATAATTCTGCCAAAGTTTTTCTTCGGTCAAAACGAAAAAGAAACTTTGTGAAAGCTTCAATGAATGAAAAAATTCTACAGTAGAACTCCAATTATCCGAATCAATTGGGACCAGACCCCATTCGGATAATCAAGGCTGCCAAACGCTTCACTAGTTGATGATACATTGTTAATTTTCTTCCTCGACACTTTCTTCTTCAACACTTTCAATATGTTCATCATCATCATCATCTTCAGTACTAACTTCTAAACATCCAGAAATTTTTAAAAATTCTTTCTCTTCTTCAGTTGATATGCCTTTCAACTTATTCCACGCACATCTTAATATGACTGCCTTAACCTACCCACCAACTAAGCGCAATCTTTCAAATTAATTCTTTTGTGATTAGCCGACACACCTTCTTCGTCTTCGCCCCCTACCAACAGTTTCCTTAAAACTTGCCTTCTGTAATGGTGTTTCATGGTTTCGATAACAGTCTAGTCCATTGGTGGCAACAACCTTGTGCCCTTTGGCGGCAGAAAGAGCATTGTAAACTGGCCATTCTCTCTTCCCAGTAATTCTTCGGTGGGATGAGTTGGTGCATTATCAAAAATTAAAAGCAGTTTGGCGCATTCTTTTCCAATAGATTTTTGGTGCTGTTTCACGTCAGGGATAAAAATTTCGTCCCACCATTCGATAAACAAGAATGCAGTTATGCCAGCCATAAGTTTGGGAAGCATTTTCACATTTTTAAATGCTCTTGAGCTTTTTGGCTTCTCTATCAACTGAAGGAGTATTTTATGTCCTAGAGAACCACACTGTTTTTTTGGAGGCTAAACTGATTTTTGGCAGAGCTTTCCAAATAAGACCGGTTTCATCGGCGTTGTACAAAAACTCAAGATCGCAGAAGTCTTTAAATTTTTCAATAAAACTTTCTGCAGCTTTGGAGTCTGCTGATAACTTTACGCTACTTAAAATCTAATTCACGGACACCGCTACAGAACTTGGAATTTCTTAGCCCTTGCTTTAAAGGATGAGGAACCCAGCTTTTGAACTATGATCTCAGCCTTTTGACAAAGTATCGGACACAAAATTGGCATTCCCATAGAACGTTGCTGCTAAAACCACTTGGAAACAGCGTCTTCTAAAACAAACAAATCTTTGTTTGCTGCTACCTTCATTGATTTTCTTGAAGAACTTCCATCCTCCTTTTTGATTTTTTTTTT